>PVJO010023550.1:0-25978 GCA_004026905.1 Hystrix cristata | reverse complement strand
AATTCTTCTGGTCATTGTGTTCCCAGCTTCTCCTGGTTTTCCTCCAAATTCCTTGTCTCCCTCACTGGTTCTCTTTGCCCCGTCAATGTTGGCATACCCCGCAGCCTCTTCCTTTGGTTCCCACTGGCACGCCAAGGGTCTCATCCATTGTGTCTTCACAATGTCCTCTCCTGCCAATGGTCCTCAGCTTTCTATTCCAACTCTGACCTCTCGCCAGATCCCCAGATCCTGGATCCGATTTCCTGCCTAACTTTTGGCACCTATCCACGGACATCGTACACTCAACAGAGCAAATTTACTTCCCTCTGCCCTGACTTTTCCAGCACGTAGTAAATGGCTCCCACCATTGTGACTGGTGCCTGAAAGACTGACTTTCTTGTGGCACCAAAATAGCATCTCATGGCAAAGCTTGCATTCCAGCCAAAATACCCGGAAGCTGAGAGTCCTCTTTCTCTGATCACCTGCATCCAATCCATCAGTGAGTCCTGCCGACTCTGCTCATCCATCACAGGCTGGACTCATCCCCTTCCCTCCATCCGTCTCCATGCTGCCGAGCTTCCCGCGCTTCCTCGGTCACTCCTAGCTGCTTTCTGTGCTTCCTTTATTGCCCCACACGATCTATTCTGCATTCAACAGCCAGAGGGATGATTTTAAGTTTATAAATCAGATCATGTTGCTTCTCTGATTAAATGCCTTTCTTCAACACTCAGAATAACATACCAACTCCTCACCTGACCTGCAAGATTCCCCTGATCTGGTTCCCACTTCCATCCCCAGGGTCACTGCGCACAGTTCTCTCTCTCCCACTCTGCTCCAGTGACCCCGACCTCCTTCTGTTCTTCTAGTACACTAAGCTTCCTCCAGTCTTTGCACCAGCTCCTTCCTCTGCCTGGCCCGCTCTCCTTCACCACAGCGTCTGTGTTAGTTTTTCATTTCTGTAAGAAAACAACTTACAGGACGACAGACTTATCTGGGTCATGGTTTCAAATGTTTCAGTCTGTGGTTGGCTGGCTGCTTTGCTTTTAGGACTGTGGTGAAGCAGAAACATGGAGAAAAGGTGAGGCAGAGCAGAGCTGCTCATCTCAGGGCAGCCAAGAAGGAGAGAGAGAGAGAGAGAGAGAGAGAGAGAGAGAGAGAGAGAGAGAGAGAGAGAGAAACAGAGACAGAGACAGAGACAGAGACAGAGAAAGAAAGACAGGAAGACAGGTGAGGAGCAAGATATATTCCCCAAGGGCACATTGCCATGACCTACTCTCTTCAACTAAGTCTCACTTTCTAAATTCCTATCACCTCCCATTAATGCCTTCGAATTATGAATCCATCAGTGGACTAATCCGCCAATACAGTTAAAAATCTCATGATCCCATCTCCCCACCTCTGAACATCCCTGCCCTTGGGACCGAGCCTTCAACACACGAGACTTTGGACCATTTCATATCAGGACCATGACACACTCCAGCCCCCTCTGACTGCCCACCTCCTCTTCTCTTCCGGCTCTAGACTTCAAAGCCATTTCCTCCAAGAGATGGTCCTTGGCTGCTGTACCTGAAGAGGGTCTCCATTGCTCATACCCATCAATTTCTGATTTCTTTGCATAAAACTTATGGCCATTCATACTTTCCAAATTTATTTATTTGTTTATATTCTCCCCAAAATACAATCCCTATGAGAGGAAGGTTTTCATCTCTGATATTTCTTTTATTCCCTCTGTATAAAACAGTGTCCATCACATAATTTTAATAAATATTAAAAACTAATAAATGTTAAAAGGAAGAAAGGGTAATAAGCCAGTAACTGTAAAAAGAAGGAAAGG
Organism: Hystrix cristata; assembly: GCA_004026905.1. NCBI lineage: Eukaryota > Metazoa > Chordata > Mammalia > Rodentia > Hystricidae > Hystrix > Hystrix cristata. The sequence goes on along the minus strand of PVJO010023550.1, from coordinate 24,165 downwards.
TCACCAGGGAATACGCAAATGCCATAAACATGGACAAGGCCGGAAGTGATGGCAGTACCTGGTGAGAAAGCAGAGAGGGGCAAGCTGCAGCCGAAACACCCAGCAGGGGCTGAGTTGAGGCAGCCGCAGAGTCTCCACAAAGACTGGCGGAAAGATCTGGGCTCACAGTTGTCAGATACAAGCTGCGGTGGGAGGGAAAACAGGGATGTGGCACTGAGAAATCAGAGGTTAATTGAAAGTCTAGGGGACAAATTTGTCATTCATCACCTTCCAGCTCCACTTCTGCCTCCCTGAGCAACAGGCTGCTCAGCAGAAACCAGAGGACTCCTGGCTGAACCAGCGAAACTGCTTGTAGATGCGGGGCTGCCAGCACGCTGCTGGTGTGCTGTGGAAACTCGGCTCATTCTGCCATGTGGGCCTCCACATTCAGCTGCACAGCCACCTCCCTGCCCGGTCCTCATAAAGCAAACCCAGCAGTACGCCTGCTCTGCGTGCAAACCACAGCTCCCAGGCAGCACTTTTCCCATAGCAGGAAAACACAGGACACCCTTACTGGCTGCCCGGAGCAACTGACCCGCTGTGGCTTCGATATGGCTTGAGGGTTTCCCGCCATTCATGTGCTACAAGTTTGATTCTCAGTGTGATGATATTGAGAGGCGGTGGAACCTTTAAGAGGTGGGGCCGGGTGGCTAGGTTATTGAGGGCACCACCTCCAGAAGGTATTAATGTAGGCCCTGCAGGACCCAGTTAGTACTAGGAGAGTTGTATAAAAAGAACAAGACTGGCCCCTCTCCCATCTCTGGCCTCCTGTCTGGTCATGTGATCATTTCTGCTCCTACCACCCGCCATAAGGCCCTAACCAGAGACCAAACCGATAGAGCTGTCCAATCTTGAACTTTCAGCTTCTAAAACTGAGATAAATAAAGCTCTTTTCTTGATAAAGTACCCACCCTCGAGTATTTTGTTACAGAAACAGAAAGCAGACTAAAACAACTTCTTTCCTTCATTCATCAATAGCAATAGAAAAATGAGTCACTAAACACGTGACAAATGAAAGAGAAATTTTAAGACTAAAAAAGAAAATGAGCATCAGTCCAACTACATCACCAGAGAAATGTAGGACATTATATCTACAAGAAGAAAACAGATTGTAATGAAAAATGAATCATTGGAGAATAAGAAAACAAATTATTAGAGTTTAAATAATATAGCTGTTGAAAATCAAAGGTGATAATGAATTTTAAGACAAAGTTTAGAAATTCTCCAAAACACAGAGGAAAAATCAGAGACTCAGCAGACCAATGCAGGAGGCTTAACATTTGATAAATAGGTGAGAGAGAGAAAGAGAGAGAAAGAGAGAGAGAGAGAAAGAGAGAGAGAGAGAGAGAGAGAGAGAGAGAGAGAGAGAGAGAGAGAGGGAAATGAACTACTGAATAAATTTAGGAGTTTTCCAGAATTCAAGGCAGGTAGACACTTTCAACTAAAAGGGACTTGTGAGTAAAGTGAACTTTAAAATACTCAGAAGCAGAGCTCACTATTGGGAAACGTCGGCCCCATGAAGATGTGGTTAAGATCCTGTAAGTCTGCCCCAAAGGGAGGGAAGTTTCCCACAAAAGAAGAGGAGCTACCTGTGGCTTCTCGTCAGCAATACTGGATCCAGAAGACAGCAGAGTTGTGCCTTCCACTTTCCAAGGGAAAATGACTTTGAAAATGTGTTCAGACTATCAAAGAAAGAACAGCAAAGGCTCAGACATTCAAAAACTCCGAAGAAAAATGACCTCCTGTGCATCCTTTCTAAGGAAATTGCCAGAGGAGATGTTCTCACCAAATGAACAAGATACTTGAGAAAGAGAGAAGCCTGGGAAAGTCCCAGATGTTGGCCAGTTAGGATAAGAAGTCAGTGAATTCCAAAGGTGAGATTTTGAGAAGAGCACAACAGGGCCCAAGAATTAGACAGCCTTAGCAAGAAACTGAAAATGATAAGGAAGATTGTTTGCTTCTACCAAAAAAGCCAGGAATTAAAAAACTCCAAGGAAAAAAAATACTTACACAAAACAATTATGATCTAAACATAAAACAGACTAAAATGAAGCATAATTTTGAACAACTGATGGAGAATACAGGAAGATAATCTATTTGGTTTTGGTGTGGGGAGTATTTTTCCTGAAGTCTTCGTACCAGGGCTATGATATAAAAGAGGAGGAAAGCTAATCCTGCTAAAACACCTGATTCAACACAGAAAACAGTATTTACACAATCATCAAAATATAAAGGCGTTTCCCTGGATTTCAACTTTGAAAATCATTCTGTGGATAAAACACAGACAACATAAATGTGGTTAAAGAACAGAATGAAAATGTCACCAACTTTGACAATGTAAACAGAAAGCCAGAAGAAACTGCAAAGTTAAAAGGAGTGGGTAGGAGACGTGAGTGGATTTAATAATGTTCTCATCACGCTGAATGAGTACAGAAAATTACTATCTCACACTGAGTGAATAATAATAGAGTATGTTGAGAACATTCATTAAAATTGCTAAGGTAAATTGGACATGGTGGTACATCCCTGTAATACCAGCACTCCAGAGGCTGAGGCAGGAGGATCTCTGTGAGCTCTAGGGCAGCCTGGGTTACATAGTGAGTTCAAAGCCAGCATGAATTACAGAGTGAAACCCTGTCTCACAAAAACAAAATAAAAAAGAAATGCTAAGGTAACAAGTAGAATAAAGAAATATAACTACCAAAAATAAGAAGCCATAGATGGGAGAAGTAAGCTAAGTCTTCAAGTCTTCATCTTTCACAATAGCTGGTCAGTAGAGATCTAAAGTTAACAAATCAAGAAGAACTAGAGGTATTGCAATATTAGAGACCACAAAAAGACAAAATCTCAGTAGCTGCCTCTGAAGGACAAAACTACACCCACGGATTCATAGAGAGTTCTTTAAGCAGGTCACTGGAAAGGAAAGAAATCCAGGCTAGTTGACAGATTCTACATGGTATGTTGGCACCAAGCAAAGGTGCACTGCTGTACTACCCCTCCAATCAGAACTGTCTCTGGAAGTCAGTGGTGAGGAAGATCTCAATGAGCAGAAGTTCAAGCGGTATCTTTCATCGTCTTCTCAGCTGAACTGAGAGATGACCAGAAGTAGGGATCTGCACTAGCTCATGGGCTGCGGCCGACGGCTGAACTGGATGGTCGGAGGCTTAGAACAAGAGTAGAAAATGGAAACAATGAGAGATCCGGGGAAGGGGTGTATGGATGGATTCTTGGAGTAGGCAGCGTACAGAAGAGTGTGTGTGTGTGTGTGTGTGGGTGTATGTGTGTGTGTGTGTGTACCACCTGAATTCTCACCCATGAGTCACTGTAGAGGAGGTTTTCCATAATCACATGGAAAAGTAGATACATTTTTGTGGATGTCCATTTGCATTTTTCCTCCGTCACTCCAGGATTTGCTCAGCGGGACCATATATGAAATAACCGCGGTGGCAAAGATGACGGTCTATGTGTGGGCTTACCAATGGGGACATCCTCTCACGAAATCCACCTGACTCTCTCCTCTGCTGAGTCCCTAAACTGACAATCACAGAGACCAGTGCTGAGACCTTGACATAGCACCATGCCCAGGAGATCAACCAGACACCAGAGGGCAGGTTGACTGCATTGAAGAGAGCAGCAACTTTGTCTCCCTAGTATAATGTACCTTCAGGATGTAGAATGGCCTTCCCTGCCTACAGAGCTCTTGCCAGCACCACCGCCCTTGAACTCACAAAGTCTCTTATCCACCACTGTGATAGCCCACACAACAGTGTTTCTGGTCATTATTTGGCGGAAATCACTTGGCGGAAGTAAATCATTTAGCGAAAGTAAAGCAACAGGGCCAGGCACATGGAAATCAGTGGTCTTTCCCCATATCCATCACCCAAGAGCAGCTGGTCTGACAGAACAGGAAAAGGGCCTGCTAAAAATTCAGCTGTGATGTACAAAACACATTCTAAAAGATTGGTTTCTGCTTTACAGGGTCTAGTATATGATGTGAATCAATGGCCAATCTATAGTGGTATTTTCCTAGAAGCAGATTACAAAAGCCAAGGAAACAATGAGTGGAAGTAGAGGTGACTCCTCTCACTATCACATCTAACAATTCACAGGATTTTGTTTCCTATGATTTGGAGGTTAGGAACCAAAAAAGGAATCACAGTTTTAGAAACCAGTGTTTCCACCAGGGACCCAATAGTTGTTGCACCGAACTGGAAATCAGGACTGCCCCTGGACACTTTAGGCTCTTTCCTCCACTAAATAAACAGGCAAAGAGAATTACTCTGTTATTTTGTCTAACTGTATACTGACTTACAGAAAGGCTTAAAAAATAAATCCTGTCTTGCAACCCAGAACTCATTGTTCAGTATGAGTTTTGATACATATAAGAAGGAATATTACTGCCAGGGGCAGTGGTGCATGCCTGTGATCCTGGTACTCCTGAGGCTGAGGCAAGAGGAATGAAAGTTTGAGGCCAGCTTGGACTACATAGTGAAACCTGCCACAGAAAAGAAAATAAAAGCAAAAAAGTATGATACCTAATGCAGATTAAAGTGATGTGGGTGGTGGTGATGATAACCATTAAAGTTGGTTCCAAGAATGAACAGTTAACATTTATAAAGCATAGCCACATGAGCAAAATCTGAGCTCTGTTGATTCAGTATTGCAATTTTCACATTGTGACACATGGAAATAGCTTTATTTTTTTCCTCTTCCTTAAAGGCTTCTGTCTCGAGAACATCAGGTCTGGAGTTGAAGAGAAAACTTACTATGTGTCTTTGAATCATGTTTGTTTAAATGTTATAAGTAGTAACATTATCTGATTAAAATTTCCCCTGGTATTAATTTTAAAAAGAGAGAGATTTATTCTATTAACTACAAAGGAGAAACTAGGTTGCTGCTACATGAACAAGACAAAGAATCCAAGAAATTATCTGTTGAACCACTTAGTATTTCCATGTCTGAAAGAATGTGAAATGTACAGTAAGAGATGGCCTTAAAATATCAACCACAGCCTCATAAAAACAAAAATAGAAATATTTTCTTTCTCGCCTGTTAGCTATGTGTATGTTTGTATTTGTACATATTAACTAATTTCTTTTTTCCTCTCCCCTCACCTTTTTCTTTCATATAAGAATTATTGGCAGTAATTAATTTTATAGTTTGGCCTTTAGGTTACAGAATATTCGCACAGAACTGCAAGTAAACTTGATGGGGGGGTCAACATCCAGAAACGGGTACCATGACTGTCACTCAAAGATGGATGTGATGGTTTTGGGGGTTTTATATTCCTTCTTTTTCAGAACAAGGGGAGTGTCTCCTACAAAAGATTACTGTACCTTACAAGGTTAAAGTGTATTTATTGTTGTTATGATTAAATTGAAATTCAAGTGTGTGTAAGTGGATGCCGGGTAGCCAAAGGGGTGGATTGTGCCAGGCAATAAACTATTGTCTCCCAACATCAAGTCCGCCCTTCTAAGCTCTGTTTTGTGATGCTGGAGTCAGGACTTCACAAATCACATCTCTTCATTGCCAGCTGGCTGCCTGGCAGGTCCTGCCAATGAGAGGACTAGGAGAAAATGGAAGACTAGAGGAAATAAGGAATATGACTTTTCTGCTAGCTTGTTCCTCTTATCCATGTCTTCCACAGATCCCCAACCCAGCCATAGTTTCTTCCAACAATCAGTTTTTTATGGCACAATCTCACCAAGCTTCTTCAGAAATATCGACACCAATCAGCTGGAGGCACCAGAGCTCCATGAGGCCTCTTCTTCCAGGTTCTATCATCGTGTAATCTCACCTGTCCCCCCATCACCCCCAGGGGTAAAGGCTTCTTTTCATGATTACTATATCCATACTACTTCCATGGTCTCTGTCTATCTTTTAACCCCTTCAATACATGTTTATTCAATTCTGTATTATTAAATTCTTTCTGTTAAGATAACTTGTGCAGTTTCTGATTTCCTGACTGGACTCTGGCTGGTATGGGCAGACAACTCTAAACTGTTTAGTAGAAACTTTGTACACAATTGAAATTTTTTTTTAAAAAAAAGGCTCTTCATAAGTGTGTCCGTGTGTGTGTGAGTGTGTGTGTGTGTGTGTATGTGTGTGTGTTTTACTGGTGATGGAACCAGGGCCTCATGCATACTAGGTAAGTACTGTGCCACTGAGCTACACCCCAACCTGGTATTACTTCTTATTTATCTTGTCTAATTTTGTGATATAACTGCTGGAAGAGTGCAGCTACAGAGAATTGCAAGGCTGTCTCATAGGAGAACCTCCTCTACCTGGGGCCAGTCATAAAGGACTTCCCAGAGGAAGTGACATCTAGACCAACACTGAAAAATCATTGTAATTAATCAGGAAGGGGGTGAGATAATAAGCCAGGCCTTGGGGACAAATACCAAATACAAAAGGAAGGAGGTAATGAGGCTTCCTTTTATGTTCAAGAAAGGATCAGGCTGAAGCCCCAGTGCATGAGGCTAGAAAGGCTTGAGGAGGCCAGATCAGAAAGGACCTTTGTACTCAACCTCATGAGGAGTTGAGACATTTTCCCAGGGAGTATGACGATCATGGAAAAGTTTCAACAGAAGTCACAGTCATATTCACTGGACCCCAGTGACCTTGGAATGACCTTGAGGTCCACGGCCCTCACTGTGAGCTGACTCAGCTCTTCACCAGAGATTGCCCAAACTCCACATCTCCCCTATTCCCGGACACTTCCTCTAGACATATCTGTGCTGTTCTCTGCCCCTCTGAAACCTTGTTAGGACACTAGTTAGTGTGAGAAACTAATTTGCAGTGAAGTGTTAGCAAATGAAAATGGTTTATCCGTCCTCAGGGTATTTTCATTTTAACGGAGACTTGGTTGACAAATATTTACTGAACAGTCTATTACAAGCAAGAAACTATGTAAAACTCCTAGGGGGAGTCATGGCCTGACCCAAATAACTCGTCTCTAATGATAGAACTTGAGGCTCACAGGAGAGGAAGCGTTGTAGGCAGCCGATAACCTTTCTTATCGCTGAATAAGCCACACAAGAATACATGTTAGTCTCTGCCCCTCCCGTCCAGTGGATGTGAGTGTTTAACTGTTGTCAGTCTGAGCAGTGCTGACTCCTGCCGGAACTGTCTGGGTGGCTCAGGAGCCAGTCCCTGCCTCCTTTTGGGGGATGCCCAAGTCTGCCCCATGGGAGGTCAGGAGAGTACTGAGGAGCTCCATCTCCTGCTCCTGGTCACCACTGGAGCCTCCTCTGCCTCTATGCCATGAGCTCCACCCAGAAGCACACACACTGAGGGATCTGGGCACCTGGTTCTATGCCAGGAGTAGAAGACGGTGTCCAAGGAGGCATGGGAGTGTGAACTCCAGAGGATCCGACATAGCCAAGATTGGATTCTTCTTTGGAAAGTGGAGCCTCTTTGGCCTGGCATGCTCTCTCCTTTTCTCTCCTCTCTCCTTTCCCCACGCCCCTCCCTTCTCTTACCTACTCTTTTCTTTCTTCTTCTGAATAACCAGCCCAAAATGGAGGATGACTAGCGACAGCAAAGGATGGACAGAGATTTTCTGGTTGGAGTTCCCAAGTCCTTCCCTCTCACCTCCTCTCTCATCGCCAGGCCTCTGCCTCACCCCTACCAGGCTTGACTGGACAGCACCACCCTCTCCCGCACTGGCGCCTCTCACTTGCCCACCTGACACTGCTCTCTGGATACCACTGAGGGAGATGGTGCTGAAAACAGTGGCTGAATGAGGAGCTGGGAGTCAGAACCCCAGCGAATTCTTAGGTAGGTCTTAACTGTGTTCCCATTTATAAAATGGGCATGATCCAGGCACTTTTATTCCCAAAGACCATCTCTAGAACTTCCCATTCCAACATCCCTTCCTGGCTCCCATTATTCTCATTCATTAAGAAACACTGACATCTTGTGGTTTTCTGAGGGACCCACCGGTGGACTCCAGCTTCCTAGAACAGGGGCTACAGGTACAAAACCCTTAGAAGAGTTTCTCAGGGTTGTTTTTTTTTTTGTTCAGGGGCGGGGGGAGTGGAGAGAAAGACAAGGTCATGTTCTGGTGCTCAGGCTGGTCTTGAACTGTTGAACTCAAGTGATCCTGCTACCTCAGCCTCCTGAGTACTAGGATTACATAAGGGACAGAAGTACCTAGAAATGGGAGTTCCCCACTCCCAGCCCATGCTGCCTTCTGCAATTTCCATCCCTCTCCCTCTAAAGTCCCTCCTCAAGACGCCCAGACAGCTTGAAAGCCAAGAATCAGTGTTGAAATGGCCATGTGCATCTGGTCCTTGCTAAAGATGGCCCAGACATTGCTGGTGACAAGGGGAGAAGGATCATGAATAAAGCATGCCATTGATAATCCACAAAGTGACTCACTGAGTCCAAGCCAATGCCAGCCGCCGTGCAGCCCCCACCCTATTGCTGTCCATCACAGGAAGGCACAGACAGGAAAGTGAACCGGCAGCTTTCTGCCAATCATCCATCTGCCAGCCATGTCGCCACATGGACCACAGATGCTTATTCAGTACTCCCAGGCGCCCAGCATCACACAGGCAGTTGGCTGTGTCAGTGTGTGTGTGTGTGTGTGTGTGTGTGTGTGTGTGTACATGTACGAACTCAAGAAGGATGTGCAAAGGAAAGAGGAAGATGCACACAGCATGAGGTGCTGGCAGATGTAAGCAAGTGAACCATAAAATAATCTAAATTCATTTATTCAACAAATACTTCCCAGCACCTGCTGTGCATCCAAGGTGGGGAGCTGCTGCTCATGTTCAAAAGGCTCCCCACCTTCCACCTGATGGCTCCTGAGTGCGGCCTACGCTGAGCCTCACCTCTGGCTGACCTGCTTAGGTTTGCCATTGTCTCTCATCCTTTCATCTCTGTGTCCCTGGGACCAAGCACACAAGAGGTGCCCAATATGTGCTTATCGAAGTCATTAATCCAGTCCAGTGCCTGACCATAGCAGGGATCCCTTTGCTAACACCCATGATGGCTGCTCGCTCAGCCCTTCCTTGAGTACCACAGCTGATGGCCACTCATTGTTCCCTAGGCTGCCTGATCAGTCCAACCTCTGTTGCAAAAGACAGAACTGCAACTCAAAATCACAGGAGCAGAAAAAAGGGATAGTGGCCCCTGTCGCTGTGCAGAGAGAACAAAAGTTGACGTTAGGTACTGGCAGTTCTGGGCTCCAGGATGATGACTTTGGGTTTTCTCCATCCTCACATCTGCTGCTCATACTCACAGGCCATCAACACATCATCTCCAGGCTCTCCTTCTGCTTATCATCCTGCATCCCAGCTGCCTTCATGCAGCAGAAGGAAAGGAGACAGCCACAGCTACCCCAGATATTACAATTTAGATCTAGAAAGTCCTCTGAAAGACTCATGTGTTCAGAGGTGGGGTTTTTGGAAGGTGATCAGATCATGGGGACGCCATGCTCATTGGTGGACAAGTCTATTGATGAGTTCATAGCTAAATATGCCATTAGGAGGTGGGGCCTGGGTCAAAGAGGTGCATTACTGGAGGCATGGATTTGGGGGTATATCTCCCTCCCTGCCTCCTCCTTTCTCTCTCAGCTTCCCAGCTGCCATGAGGCAAGCAGCATTCATCTCCAATGCCTTCCACCATGCCGTTTCTCCCTTATAGCCAGTCAAACATAAACTGAAACTCCAAAACCAAGAGCCAGATGAAACTTCTTCTCCTTGGAGACAGGTACAATTGCTCAGTGCCACAGTTCTGCCCTGTGGCCAGAGAGAAGGAAGAGGACACTGTAATCAGCTACCTATTAGAATCATGTATATTGGAGAGGGGAGACAGTAGAGTTGCCAAATGAGAGAGACTGTGTTACCAAGAAGGGGGGGGAGAGTTGCTGAACAGGTGCAGGAGTTGAATAGTGTCCCCCCCACCAAAATTCGCATTCACTCAGGTCCTTAGAATGTGATCTTATTTGGAAATAAGATTTTTCCAGATGCATTTCAGGCAAAGATCAAGATCAAAGACCAAGAAGAGTTTATCCCAGGGTCATGGTTTTAATATGAAATGTCCCCAAAGATCCATGTGCTAAGAACACCAAACACAATAATAGATTAATCCATTGATGAATTCATAGCTGAATGTGCTATTACAAAGTGGGGTCTCATTGGAGGAAGTAGGTCACTGAGGATGTGACTTTGAAGGGTATAATTCTTTTCTGGCTCTTTTCCTCTCACTCTGCTTCCTGGCTACCATGAGGAAAGCAACTTCCCTCCGCCATGCCCTTCCACCCTGTTTCTGCCTTGGAGTTGGCCAACCATGGACTGAAATCTCTGAAACATGAGCCAAAATAAATCTTTCGTCATGTACATTGTGTACATCAGGTATTTGGTCCTTGCAACAAAATTCTGACAAATAAACTTAGGATAGTGCAGGCCCTAAATCCAATTGAAATGCCCTTGTAAGAGACAGAAAATAAGACATACACAAGGGAGTGGTTTAATTTGGCTCATGGTTTCAGCGGATTCAGTCCATAGTCAGCTGGCTCCATGGTGGAAGACCACGGTAGAGCAAAGCTCCTTAGTTTATGGTGGCTAGGAAGAAGTGCATGGGAACAGTGTATGGAAAGTGCATGGGAACAGGATGAATGCAGAGACTGAAGCATGCCTGTGTGGATGGAGCCAGAGACTAGAGTGATGCAGCCACAAGCTGGGGGCCATTGTAGCTGTAAAAGACAGGGAAGGAGACTCCCATGGAGCCTCAGGTGGGTGCACAGCTTGCGGGCACCCAGGTTTGGGGTTTCAGGTCTCATAGCATGCAAGAGAATCCATTTCTGTTGTTTTAAGCCAAAGTTTATGGCTCTTTACTACAGCAGCCCTAGGAAACATACATAGGACACAAGACCAACAGATGTCCACCGTGCCTCTCTCTGGTGGTGGTGGATGGAACTGGAGCTGGAAACCATTGGTGGAGACCCTGAGCCACCCACAGCCACCCCTGCTGCCTGGGTGCTGCTGCAGAGCTGTGGCTCAGGCCCACCTCTCTGGCTGTCTGTCCAGGGCTGGACACCTATGTGATATGGAAGAGACTGGAAGGGCCTCGATATGTTAGGACTCCCTCACCACTAGCCAATTTGAGTAAGCTGAGGCCCAGGGAAGCTGGGTTCAAATGATTTAAAAGGCTTCTTAATAAGCAAAAGCATACCTCCATAAAATTGATATGTGACCTATTGCATATGGTTAAGATGGAGTATCAATTTAACTGGCTTTGAGATCCACCTGGATGGTTGGTAGAGCACACCTCTGGATGTGTCTGGGAGATCATGAGTTGTAACCTTGGGGTCTGTCTCTCATCCCTCACCCCTTTCTGGCTCTGTTCCCCTGCTCTGTTTCCTGGCCTCCATGAACTAAGCAGCTCTACTCCACCACACCCTTCCATGATGGTTCTGCCTCAGAGCCAGCGGACCACAAACTGAAATGTAAGCCAATTGAACCTCGCCTCTTTTAAGCTGAAGATGTTGGGTATTGGAATCTCAGGGGTGAGAGAGTGACTAATAAATCTATATATATCCTTTTTTACATTTGAGTAAATAGCAAAAACCTGAGTGTTTAGCAATCACTTCTGAGAACATGGGAATTGTCAGGAAGCTAAATGCTTCCAGGTAATAGGGGAGCCCCAGAGACAAAGCCCCCAAGTTACTGACCTAAAATTACAACAGGATCAGGAGGTCAAGACACCCCTCATGGGGTTTTTGGTCTCCTTGTCTAATTTAATATCTGGAAGTTAGAAAGTGCACACACCTTCTTTTGGGGCGGGGGGTGCTGGGGATCGAACTCAGGGCCTTGCACTTACAAGGCAAGCAGTCTACCACTGAGCTAAATCCTTGAGCCTGTGCACACACCTTCTAGTCTTTTCTCTTTCAGCCTGAAATTTCCATTCCTCAAAACGTCTTCCCTTCTGTGAGATGGTTTTCAGGAGCCATGCCAGAGAGCAGTCTGTGCACACCCTGGCTACCGTGGCCTTTGTCCAGTCTGACAGACTCTGCCAGAAACCCTGGGGGCAGGCAGCCCCGGAGGGCATGGAGTGGGGGAGCATCCTGACGTGAGGCCCTGCTCCATCCTCCTCATCAACCTTGGCAAGCCCAGCTGCCACCCACTCCAGTCCAGCAAGATGGCAGCTCTGGACTCCTCCTGAGAGATACTCAGAGCCCACTGACCCCATAGCCTCTCCAGGCAGCAGCAGGCTGCTCTGCAGTACAGTTCAGGATCTCTGATCCGCTCCCCTCCCTCCTTCTTGCAGCTATGGTGTGCTGGCTCCTACCTCCCATTCCTGGAAACCCTGCAGAGCTGTCATCTCCCTCCTCACCCCCAGAGTTGACAAAGTCCAGACTGCTTCTCAGACAATTTAGGGGCCTTCCTAGGAGATGCTTTGAAGCCGTTTCAAAGCTGGCAGTGTTATGAGCAGCCACCCAGTGGCAGGAAGGCCCCATACTCCTGGGCCACCCAGCCCGATTGAGGCACAGCCTTTCACTCACCCAGCACAGCACCAGCCATTACACAGCAGAGCTGTGGGGTCAGTCCCTTGGGGATGAAGCAAGGGCTGCGAGGCCAGAGGCCACCACTGTGGGCAAGCGCATTGGAGGATCCTTACTCTGCAGCCAGCAGCCAGCTCCCCCTGGCCACCTCCAGCCATTACATGGCCAGAGGAGGAAGGAGGGAGGGAGGGAGGCTCCACAAGGACTTCTTCCAAGTAACACTGGACTTCAAAAGGAATCATTCAGGAGGAGTCCGGAACAGAACCACTCCAGGACTTGGGGCCAAGAACACAGACACACCAGGCTGGGACTTATTAAGCAGCAGGTGATCGTGCAATGCCAGGAGAAGGTGGTTGTAGGAAAACACGACTCCCATCCTCCCCCTTCACCACTGCCTCTGTTCTCACAGCCCACACAGTTTCTTCCCTCCCTGCTCCTCGCTGCCTCTCCTTTCTCGCTTCATTCCCTGCAGCCTTATTTAAGAAGACAGGATACTTCTTCCCCATTAGAGGCATCATTTAAACAGATGCCTGCAGGGTGCGCCACAAGCTCTTCCATCCACTGCGTGCAGCTTCTGCCTCATCCCCACCCTGGCCCTGCCCCAGACAGCAAGACCTCTAAAGTCTCCCTGGTCAGCCAGGAGACCAAGCAGGCAGCAGGAGGGCCCAGGCTGTGGCCCCCGGCCCCTGCCCCCTAAGAACCCGAACCCTCTTCCCACCCCACGGCCTGTAACTTCAGAGCATGGGGCTGAATCTCATCAACAAGAAATTTGAAGCCATTAAAATACAATAAAAGAGAAATTAAATGTAATCACTCTGTAAATTATAACTAATTGAAACATCAATTGTAATTGTTACGATCTGCATTCGAGTGAGTGAGGCCACAAAAGGAGAAAGGACAGCTAAATATGGTGAGGTATCCTGGGATGCCCTCGGCCTGCACCCCCCGCAGTCTTCCTTCCCTTCTCTCCCAGGCCTCCCCTGGGCGGCTCTTGGAGACATCCCCCACGTAACTCTCCTCATGCCTGGAGGAGGCCTGGAGTGCAGTCCTTTGAAGCTGCCTTCTGTACAGGGCCTCAGCGTGTCCTCCTGCCTCCAGGCAACCACAGGGCAAGCTGGTGGCTCTCCCCATCCACCCCCATTTGTGTCAGAACCTCAGGCCCCACTCCGGGTCTAAATCCAATCCCCAAATGCCAAACTCAGGCGTGGAGGGAGGTGGTAACTGAAGGACTCCAATTCCCCTCCTCTTGGCTGCATAGCAGTGAGCTCTGGAGGCTGGAAGGACTGGAGCCTGGATCCGAGGCCTCCTGCCACCCACACCCGCCACCTGGATCTGGGTCACTTCTGCTGTGGCCTGGCACCTCACTGGAAGGGTGACCCAGTCGGTGCTTTTCTGGCAACCTGAGGTGGAGTGCTGGTGGCCTTTCCATTCCCAGGCCTCGATAGATCAATACTTTTAAATATTTTTTTATTGAGAGAATTCACATGCAAATTTTAACACGTTCAATTCTGTGGGTTGCCATATATTTAAAAGGCTATGCAGCCATCACCAATGCCTAAGAAACTCCATACTCATGAGTATCGTTCCTCATTCTGCCCCGTCAGCCCCTGCCAACCACTAGTCTACTTCCTGTCTCTGCGGACTTGCCTGTTCTGGATACTTCTTCTCAATGGGATCCTACGAGATGTGGCTCCTCTCAGCCAACACAGGGTTCTTGAAGTTTATCCAGATCTGTATCTTTTTTGTGGCTAAATCATATTCCAGCTCATGGATATACCATATTTTGTTTATTCAGTCATCGGTTAATATACATTTGGATTACTTCCGCTTTGGGGCTATTGTGAATAATGTTGTCATGAACATTGCTGTATAAGCTTCTGGGCGGATGTATATTTTTAATTCTCTTGGGGTTAAACCCAGCAGTGAAATTGCTGGGTCGTGGGGTATATATGTTTAACATTTTCAGGAACGTTTATTCAAAATAGCTCCATCACTAAAATTTTCATAAAAAGAAGATAAAAATACATTTTAGAAAAAATGAAATTTAATGCACAAAACACAGCCTAATATTAATTCCTATTAAACAGGCATAAAATTATTTTTGCAAAATTGCCAGGCAAGTTTCTAAATGCTTCCTCTCCGGGTTTGTCTCACTTGGTTGAGGGCAAGTAATGAACAGTTCTTGGACCAGCACTGGCCCCACCTTCTGCATCTTCTCCGTCACCTCCAGGATAAGGTGCAGGCCCTTCGTGTGGCTGCAAGAACCTTCACTACCCAGCCTCCCAGGCACAGCCATGCTGTAGGTCCAGGCTGCCCACGGGAGACCTCACGGCACTTCCCTGCCTTCCTTGGATTGGTAGCATCCCTTTATTTCAAGTTTTTGTCCAAATCCCTCCTCCAGGAAGCCCTCTCACATCCCAGAGCTGGATCCAGCACCCCCCCTCAGGCCTCCCAGTACAAAGCTCTGCAGTTTTACTCCCTTAAATGCCAGGTAGCAATCCAGTCATGCGCACCTCTCCTCCACCGTTGGAGCCTCCTGGGCAGGGGCTCTTCCTAGGGAGAGAAGCATCCAGGGGATAAGGTAAAGGTGTAACTTGAGGTCCAGGCCAGGGTATTTTTCATCGTGAAAGAAGGAGCCATTATTTGCTATGCCAGGCAAAAACCAGAACTGTCCTAGAGCAACTAGAATGTGTGGTCGTTCTGCCAAGGAACCTCAGTCATAGGGAGGCATCCATGGCAAGGGCATGGGGAAGCAAAAAGACAAGAAGGTGGCCAGCACTGGGCGGGCCAGAAGAACAGGTCCCCTCACTTAGGACCCACGTGCTCCTCTGACACTTCCTCAGGGTGAGCTAGGCCATCAGCCCAGCAACCTTTCCAATCTCTATGTCCTGAGCAGATGGTCTTCTCACATCTCATCTTCAGAGGCTTTTGGCTTTGATGTGGAACCTGGGTTCCAACAGACTTAGCCAAGGCTCCAGAGCCACGGAGGGTACACTATGAGGGAAGAGGGGACCCCTATGTGTGCTCGCTTCAGATGGAGACATGAGCGGATCTGGTACTTTAACATCTTGCAGATGGTCACCAAGACCTGGGTCTTCATCTCTGTGCTCTGCACCCAAACTAATGAGCACTCTATGAGTGTTGAGCGGGTGGGTAGATGGATGGAGGGAGAGATAGACGGATAGATGGATGGATGGAAGAATGAATGGATTCAATCTTCACTGCCCTGCAATCAACAATTGAGTTTCCTAGAAACCAAAGATTCTTGGATTTGTGTCACAGTCAGAAACATTCAACCAAAGTCATCTTTCCCTGCTAAAACCAGACAAAAGTGATGAGAAGTGGAACAGTGTACACTCCTGGTTCCCCTTTTTCCTGGGTTACAAAGCAGCAAGGGCTCCCCAGGGTTGAGGTTTGTAGTTCCTGGTTAAATTCTGGGTTTAATGGGCATGCTGAGGAAAAATACTTTTTATTGAGTGGTAAATGTCTCCCTGGTGCTTGCAGCAGTAATTACTTCAGTGGGACAGTCTCTCTTTAATGTGCTCCTGGCCAGCAGGTAGGGAGGGGCTCTGGACAGAGGGGCCAGGTCGGGAAGCTGGGGTCAAGGGCTTTTTTGTTTTGTTTTTTTTTTTAGAGAAAACTGATAAACATAGGATGAGAATGGCCTGGAGAACCAGGGTGCTAGACAGGTAGACCAGGGGGTGTGTGAATTCTTCAGTTATTAAGTCATTCAGGAAACCTGATCTAAGCCTCTATCATGGTACAGGCCAAGCCCTTCTGTGCCAGGCACTGTGCTAGTTAAATACCTCATAGGCACTTTCTAATTTGATTAAAAAATGTTTGTAAATCAGGAGGTTGAGGATTTAGCTCAGTGATAGAGCCCTTATCTAGCAAGCAAAAGGCCCTGAGTTTGATCCCTGGCACCTCCCCACACATGTAAAAAGAAGTTTGTAAATTATATGAGGCAGATATTATTATCAGCATCCCTTTACAAAAGAAGGAACTGTGGCTCAGAGATGTTAAAGAACTCCAAAGATAACAAAGGATAGGAGGAACGAAGTCCATCTCTACCTAGACAAGGTTATGGGTAAGGACAGGAGAACCAGACCAAACCGAAAACAGATCATTTTCAATGTAAACCCTCTATTAAATTATACAATACACAAAGTGGCCAGATTTCAGTGCATTGTCCGGCAAAGTGGATGCTGCCATGAATCAGCTCCTAGAGCAAGAGACAAGCAGAGCTGCCCCAGAACCTCCTAGCACCCTGTCCAGTCCAGACGTGCCCCAAAGGTAAACATTGTCTTGGCCTTTGTGGTTGTCATGCATTAGTTGTGTCTGAAACTAGATAATTTGTTGGGGAACAGTAAGGGCCCAGGAAATCACAGCTGCGCGGAGAGCGGTATATTGCACAGCCCATACCGTGGTCCAGATTCCAGGAGAAGGCAACATTTGAACCATGCTGGATGGGCAGGTGAACAGGGGTGAAGGGGTGAACAGAGCTGGAGAATGGGCCGCGTGAGTGTGCACACGTGTGGGCCACATGCCACCACCCAGGTTCGTTGGTTCAAATCTCCTACCCCTGCCTCTGGTTTCTGATTTTTCTGTTCAACAAAAATAAACGCATTCAAGAAGGACATAGGAAACTGGACATTGTGGCCTATGCCTGTGATCCCAGCACTTCGGGAGGCTGTGGCAGGAAGATCACAAGTTGGAGCCTAGTCTAGGCAAATTAATGAGACACCATCTCAAAAAATAATTTTTTTTAAAGGGGCTAGGGATGTAGCTCAGCGCAAAGGCTCTTGGTTCGATCCTCAGTACTGCCAAAAAAGAAGAGGAAGAAGAAGAAAAAGAGGAAGAGGAGAAGGAGGGAAAGGAGGAAGGTGGCATAGGTTAGTTCAGAGTTTCTCAACCTCCACATGATTTATTGGCATTTCGGGACAGATGGTTCTTTGTTACTGGGCCATCCAGTGTCTGTAGGATATTTAGCATCACCCCGGCCTCTCCCCATGGGATGCCCACAGAAACCCTCCTCCCAAGTTGAAACAACCAAAACTGTCCTCCAGTGGTCCCCGGGGATGGGATAAAATCGCGCCTGCACTCAGAACTCCTGGGTTAGCTGACAAAGAGAACTGCCAAAGGGACAAATGTGACAGACAAAGGACTTGTCTGAGTCCTTGGAGGATCCTGGCCTAGACTGTGCCTGGAGGCAGAAGGATAGGGAGGCTGAGTTCAGAAGGACCCGCCTGATACAGCCTTCCAGAAACCAGCAGGCCCCTGAGAAGCAAAAATCCCTGGGGTGTCCAGGCAGGATTCGCTCCCTGCTCCAGGGAGATAAGGGGACCGCCTTGCACTGCTGAGATTGGATTTCAATTAAAATGATTAGCGCTGTTTATTTAGACTCCGCAGCTGCATACAATCTATTGCATTATTGTGAGTTAAAGAAATAAAGGGGGGTTCTAGGGGAGGGGAAGCAATTCAGCCCAAATTGAAAAAGTCCTCCTGTAATTACGATATTGGAGAATATCCACTGAGAGGATCGATAAAGGGAAACCTAAGTGCCACTGTTTGCCAAGATTACAGTTTTGAATCGCTCTATCTTGGGTTTTAATTTTCTTTCTCATTGTCACATTGCTGCTGCGAAAGGTGATCTCAGCCCCACCTCCCAGCCAGAAAGAGGCAAGCGATGGGACTGAACCAAAGCAAGAAAGTCCACGCATACCTGCGCCTCTGCATGATGTTTTATTGCTGTGTAACAAATCACTACGTACTTAGTGCTTAAAACAACACATGCTTCTTAGCTCACGGTTGCCGTGCGCGGGGCAGGAGGCTGGGGAGGGTTTAGCCAGGTCTTGTGCCCAGGGTCTCACAAGGCTACACTTAATATATTGGTTGAGTTTGGCTCCCAACTGAGGCTCAAGGTCCTCATTCAAGGACGTGTCATTGGCGGAATCATTCCCGTACATCTGTGGAAGTCCCAGTAGCCTTCTCCTCGGGGCCAGCAGGAGAGAGAGTCTCTGACTTCCGGGACCTCATCTAAAGCATTTACCTGATTAGGCCAGACCCACCCAGGATAATCTTCCTTTTGATTAATTTTAAATTAGTTTAAAATTAAACTGACTTCTGCAAACTCCTGTCACCTTTGCCATATTCTGTTAGCTAGAAGCAAGTTACGTATCAGTTCTAGTCTGTTTTCTGTTGCTATAACAGAATACCACAGATGGCAAATTATAAGCAATAAAAATTCACCTGACTCGGGGTTCTGCAGGCTGGGAAGTCCCACAGCTTGGAATCAGCATCTGGAAAGGGCCTTCCTGTTGCACCCTAACATGGCAGAAAGGCAACCAAGCACATACACAGTGAGAGAGAGAGAGAGAGAGAGCCAGAGTTGAACCCTTCTATCAGAGCCCACTCCCATGAAACAGCAACAACGCATCCATAAAGGTGGAGCCCTTGTAACCTAATCACCTCTTGATAGCATTACACTGGCAATTAAATATCAACATGAATCTGGGAGGGGACATTCGAACCACAGGAATGGGAAGGGGCGTTATGCAATGCCCACTGCACCTCCCTTGAGAGCTGTTTCAACCCCCCTCCCAGAATCTCAGAGCTGGGCCATAAAAAAATGTCCCTTTCTGAGCCACCTCACATCCACCGGCCTCTCCACCCCCAGCCTGCTGGCCTGACCCCAAAAAGCAACTCAGAAGCCAGCTTGAAACAACTCAGAACCTTCCCACACAAGGGAAGAAATGGAGTAAACAACCAAGATATGGTGTAATCAGTTGACTCCTTGTCCAGTGCCCTTTCCTGGAAACTGCGTTTTCTCTCACTGGTCTCCAGTCTTCACTGGGTCCTGAGCCCCAGCCAGGCTTCCTGGCTGCCCTGACCTGGCAGTCTTGGCCAGTGTCTTAGTTACTTTTCTCTCATGGCTGGGACAAAATACCAGACACACAAAGTTAAGGGAATAAAGGTTTATTTGGCTCACAGTTTGTAGAGGTTTCGGTCCACAGTCAGCTGGGTCCGAGGCAGGGTGGCATGGCAGACAGGCAGAAGGCAGCTAAGTGAGCAAGGAATGCAAGCAAGGGGGCAAAGCAAGCTTCTTTCTGTCCCTTATATCTTATCCAGGCTACCTGATTTTAGGGTGGGTAGCACTCCCACCCTTAATCCTAATATCCTTAATCCTAGCATCACATCCTTTATCCCAGCAGAACCATGCCAAACCAATCAGTGGACTAATTTAGTAATCACTCTAGATCCAGCTACCTCTTACCACATGAGGCTTTGGGGGGGACATCTAGACACAAACCATAACATTCTGGCCCTGGATCCCCAAAGACTCATGCAGCCAGCTAACTTTTTACTTCTCAAAATGCTGAGCACAAGGAGAGATGCACATGAGCCTTTACAGGATGTCTGAGGAGGGGAGTTCACAGTCCACAAAAAACTCATACTTCTTTTACCATGTTGCTGCCAGGTTTCCACATCTAAAACAGCTGCTCTAGCCCCAGCCATCACACCCACAGGCCAACCAACAGGAAGAAGGAAAGGAAGGAGAAGGACACACCTGTTCCCTCTACATTAGTTCTCCTTATACCCCACTGGCCTTAAATTAGTCACGTGGCCACTAATCACTGCAAAGAATGCAGGAATATGTAGTTTTATTCTGGATAATGCTGTATGACAGAGGAATGAGGGAGTACATGTGGGGATGTCCGTTCTAACTTCCCTCTGCCTTCATCTGTAACCTAAGGGATAGGATTTTTCCTTTGTGTCCAAATACTTGCTCTCGCTTTCAATAGCCTGAATGTGATTCTACAGTCTTGGACTGTTTCATCAAACACAATAGTTATACATTCTTTCCCTCACTCCTCTCCTTACTCATTTATTCATTAGTTCATTCATGCACTCATCTATCAGAAAGTCTCTTCTGTGTCTTGCACAGTGCCGGACATTGGTCAGCCTTCAGGATGTGGAAGAAAAGACACAGATCCTGCTCCCAGTTTGCTTGCAAGCTAGCAGGGATGACGGCAAGGAAGCGTAGCATTTTAGCACTTTGGCATTGCATGTGCAAAGACTTCCCTGAATATATTGTGCCCCTAACCCATGTGAGGCTAGGCACCGGTTCTCAGGGGAGGTAACATTGCATCTGAGTCTTGGAACACCAAACTTTAGCTGGGAGCAAGCGGTTCGGCCAGCTGTCTCCTGTCCATGGTGCTGACCGGCCGCCCCAGCAGGAACCTCGCTCTAAAGCGAGGTCTAGCCCATCCCTGTGCCTGCCCTTGCCCACTCTGGGTTGGCACACGAGGGCGGGCAAGTGGGATGGCGGTGGCGTGGCATTCAGCTACACATTTCATTTTCGTAACGACCTTCCTGTTTCCCCTCTCAGTGTCGCTTGTCAGTCTGTGACCATTAAATTCCTCATTAGCAAATGAGATTTGGATGAGCTCATTAAGATGAGGAATAGTCCCACGGTACAGTCGGCTGGGATGGGGAGCTAAAAATCTTCCTTGCCTTCTTTATTCATTTTCCTTCTTTATTAAAAAATAATGCACCTGGCATTCTGTGCCTCCCTTGCCAGGTCCACTGTCAGCCCCCTGGGTCACTCGGGGCAGCTCAGGGCCAGGCAGCGACAATGGGACTACAAACAGCAATGTGGCTGTTGACCCACACATATTTCCAAGGTCTCCCAATCAGGAACTGGGCTTTTCCCACTCCATATTAAAGCTCAAACTCTCACATGTGACATTAGAACCTTTCCTGGTCACGTCTCAGTCCCTTCTCCAGTCTGGTGCCCTGTTCTTCCCATGTGTCCCCTGAATTTGGGCAATGGGGGAGGACTTCTTGCTGAAACAAGCTGAAACTGGCTCCCGCCAGCTCCCGAGGGCTGCTCCTTACAAAGTTGAAAGTTTGGCAAGATAATGACGTCGTGTTGACAGGAGCTCTGATAGGAGCATTTACACTGTGGGAATTGGCAAATGCTACAGATGAGGGCTTAAATCAGAGAGCTGTACTGGAAACAGTTTCCAACATCCCTGTCTGAAGGCACCTGAGCATGGTACATACATGCATGTCTCCGTGTCTGTCTTTGCCAGGTGTCCTCCCTCTGCCCAGGAGCGCTCCCTGTCCCTCTTCTCTGCCTGCTGAAAACCCAGTCACTCTTTGAGGCCCTGACAAGGAGTCCAGCCCCTCTGCACTCCAACAGGGATCTTGCCCCACCCAATACTGTCCTTTCTGCTCTTCTGCCTGAAGAGTCATTTGGTTCTCATTTTTGGAAACCAGCTCAAACCAGCCAAAGGGAAAGAGAGAAATATGAGTGAGGGGAGATGAGAAGAAAGAATCCTCCATTATCTAGGGCAGAAGGCCCAGCTGGTCTCATGGACACAATGGGGTCAGTGAATGATAGCTGCTCTTTCTCTACGGCTCTCTAGTCTCTGATTCTGCCTGCACCTTCCCAGGACTGTGGCTCTCTCTGGAGAGGTGCCCCTCGCCCTACAGTTTGCATGAAACCCCAGGCCACTCAGTCACAAGCCAGCCTATGAATTCCAGTTCCAAACTCAGGACTGTGCAAGGTCGGTGCAATCATCCAAGGCCACAACGTGGGGTCCCAGGGTCCTAGGCAGGGTCACACAGTCACTGCCTCCAGCAGGAGCTATGGGGCTGATTCTGAGAAGGACAGAAGACAGAGATGGAAAGCTGGCCCTTCTCCCAGCCTGGGTGGCAAGCTCCATGGGCATGTGTTTATTCCTCTCCAGCTCCCTCTTCCTGGCAGAGAGGAGGCAGTTAATAAATAGTGTAGAATAAGTGAATTACTTCACAGTTTTGGCTCTACTCTCAACAGCACATGACCCAGCTGGGCCCTGGAGGAAGGGGCAGAAGACTTTGAGGAATTCCGTGAGGTAGCACTCCACATGCAGGTCATCAGGCATCCTTGTCTTCCAGTTACCAGCTGTGTGATCTGGGTGGAGTCACTTAACCCCTCTGTTCTTCTGAGGCCACATCTGTAAAACAGGGGTGTGAGTGACCTTGCCTAACTTGAAAGAAAGAGGCAATCTTTGGTGAAACAGCTGGCATGGCTGACACACTGTGGACACTCAATGTAGTGATGGCTCTTGTTCCCCCCACCATCCTATTGGGTATGATGTGACTCTGGTCAGCCATGTACTCCGACCCTCTTCTGACTCCACCGGTCCCTTTTCTGGGGGTTAAATCCTAAGGTGAGCCTGCACTGACAACCAACCGTAGCCGCTCCTCCCCAGACCCAGGGCTGAAGACTTCCTGCGCCATCATTAACAAGCCAAGTGCGACTGTCCTGCTCCACTAATAATAGTAGATCGGCCGTCAGGCAAGGGCTGTGAGGGAGTTCAGAGCAGAAGGTAAGAAGACACCGGCCTGGGACAGGGCACAGGGCGACCTAGCTGGCATCCAGCCTGCCCCTCATCCTCTCCAGCTCCCATCCCTGCTCCTCCCTAGCCCCAGACTCTCACCAGCACCCAAAGGCTGGTGAAGGCAGAAGCCCCTGCCCTACTCCTGAGTGCTCCTGACCACGGTGGGGACGGGGACAGGGACACAGCCATCACTTGAAGGCCCAGACTGTGGGGATCAATGACACAGAATCCCTCTCCAGGACTCAGCCACGCAGGAGGCTGATTAGAGCCGCCTCTGCCTCTGTTCATCCTTCTCCAAAGTGTGTGCTGATTCCTGGGACACGGAGCAGTGTGGCACTGGGCAACGATGAGGCAGGGGCAGTGGCTTCTCTCCACCAGGATCACCGGCACTCGGCTTCCTCCCTGCCCACAGGTAGGTACATCTCCTCGCTGCGCCCAGGAAGCCAACCAAGATTCACACAAATTTGCACACATCAGAAAAGAAAGCAGAAGAGAAGAAGTGGGCACAGAGACACGGCAGGCACCTCAAACGTAAGGCCCCTGGCCTGCAGGGATGCACGCCGGAGCGGCTTCTTCCCCCACAAATGAGGCTTCTAGGGGGGACTCGCGCCTCAGTGCGTGTGCGCTCAGAGGCCTGGACCCTCGCACGCGTGTGCAGGTGGAGCCTCTGGTTTGCGGGGTCACAACCCTGGCGCCTGGCTTCCGGCCGTGCCCTTGGGGGATCCGCCTCACCTCCACCCCTCGGGAGGTGTTGTGGCACTCGGGTGTCTGCTTCTGGAAACGTGGTCGCCAGTTTAGTTGGTAGTGCAATGAAGCAGGCTCAGGCCATCTTTCCCGGATGCCCAGGGGCAGCAGGGTGCAGGACTGAGGGTCTGGCCCAGGAGAGGGCACAGAGAGGGAAGGGCAGGACTGAAGAGTCGTTGGCCTGAGCCCTAGGGGGTAGGGTTAGGGTTAGGGACTGTGGAGGACACAGTGACACACAGCTCCACCCCCAAGGAAGACCCATGAGCTTGTTGGGTTCTACAATGGGGTGGCCTGTGAAGGGAGAGAAGAAAAAGGGAAGCAAGGAGGAAGGAGGGAAGACAGCCACCTGCCTGAGAGGTGCCCTGGCTGAAGATCTCACCCCACAGCCCAGGTTCTGCCGGGTGTGGTGACATTGCCATCTCCCCTCAGGCCAGTGGTCATTAAGAGTCCCTGGTGTCATTCTCCTGGGGCTCTGTGCTTTCC
>PVJO010023549.1:13016-26044 GCA_004026905.1 Hystrix cristata | reverse complement strand
CCTGTAATCACAATACTTAGGAGGCTGAAAAAGTAGGAGGATCACAGGTTCAAAGCCAGCAAGGGCCACACAGTGAGATCAAGGCCAGTCTGAATTACATAGTGAGACAGTGTCAAAAAAATAAAATTAAGCAAGCACAAGGTCCCGAGTTCAATCCCAGCACCAAAAAACAAAAAAATAAAAAAGAGAAAGAGATGGGTAAACTCTAAAGCAACATTAAATAACATTACATTTGTCCTTTCTCAGAAGCACAAACTATCTTCAATAAGGGTACATGAAGAAAAAAATTTTTTAAGGACTCACCTATTTTCAAATTTATTGAGATTTTCATATTTTATCTTTGCAAATAAAGGGTTGTCTTTAAGTCAGTATTTTTCCTTTGGGAAAGTTCCTTTCTATTCCTAGTTTACTGAGTATTTAGCATGACAGGGTTTTTTCCCCTTGTTTACTGGGATGATCATGTGGCTCCTGTTCATTATTAATTTGGTAAATTACACTCACTTTTGTATGCTGAGCTAACTTTGCATTCCTGAGATAAATTCAACTAGTCATGGTATACACAGTAATTTTTTATACAGAACTATATGCTTCTGGATTCAGTTTGCTAGCCCTTTAATGAAGCTTTGTTTCTGTATCTATTTTCAGAACAGATGGTTTTCTTGCCTTATGAAGTCATTTATCAGGGTAATACGGCCCTCAAAGAATGAACTAGAGCCAGGCATGTCACATGCCTGTAACCCCAGCACTCTGGAAAACTGAGGCAGGAAGATCCCAAGTTTGAGCCCAGCAAATGCAAATTAGCAAATTAGCGAGATCCTCTCTTAAAATAAAAAAATCAAAAGAGGTTAGAGATATACCTCAGTGTGAAGGTTCTGAGTTCCATCCCCACTACTGGAGGGGAAAAAAAAAAACCGAACTGGGAACTGCCACTTCCCACCATGTTCTATTTTGTCAAGAGTTTTCGAAGGACTGTTCTCTAAGTATTTGGTTGAATTCACCTGGGATCCGCTTAGTTCTGAACCTTGTGAGAATTTCTACTGTAAAAGAAGTTAAGGAATTTCTAGTCTAATTCCTTTAATCTGAAAAATTTGTTAAGAGAAACAAATAATGTCATAGTCTAATGGTTTTGGTTGTTTTAAGAAAAAAACTAAAAAAAAAAAAGAAAAAACTAAGTGATTTTAAAAATAAATAAGACAGTCTTTCACGTAAGCTTAGAGATTTTAAATTTTGTGGGTTTTAAACACCTGAGATATCTAATAATATTCACAAGAACCCCACACCTGCATTTTACCTGTAAGAAAATAAAACAGAAATTATAGGGGCTGGGGATTTCGCTCAGTGGTCAGAGAGCTTGCCTTGCAAGTACAAGGCCCTGAGTTCAATCCCCAAAAAAGGAAATTATATAATCTTTCCAAGGCCATAGCTACAGATGTTTATGAGCAGAAACTGAAGTCACAATTCTTGGTCAGCTACTTACTAACTTTGTCATCTTGGCTGAATTACTGAACTCTGGGCCTCAATTTCTTCATCTGTAAAATGATAATAACATCTACCCCTTACGATTGATGTATAAACAAACTACATGTAAACTTAAAACATTTAAGGGGGGAAAAGACGTAAAACTCCACGTGTTCTTTATTGGAAATGTATATCTTATTTAAAAATAAATCTAAAAAATTTAAAAAAAATTTTTTAAATCTACACTTAAAAAAATAGATCTATACTGTCTCATTTTGGGCACTGTATTTTCATTGACAGGAACATTAAAATAGATTTTTCCACAGTACTTTTAAAGAAACTAAGTAGATTTAGGACAGTTTCTTTGTTTTTTGGAGGGGGGTGTTTGTGTTTGTTTTTAATTTTTTTTTTTTTTTTTTGGTTTTTTTGAGACAGGGTCTCACCATGTAGTCCAGACTTGCCTCAAACTCACTTGTAGCTGAGGCTGGCGTCCAACTTGCAGCGATCCTCCTGCCTCAGCCTCCTAAATGCTGGGATTACAGGTGTGTGCCACCAACCTCTGACTGTTTTTTGAGACAGTGTCTCACTACCCAGGTTCAGGCAGGCCTTCAACTCACTATGTAGCCAAGGCTGGCCTCAAACTCCAGGCAATCCTGGAGTGCTGGCATTACAGGTGTGCACCACCATGCCTGCCAGGTTAGGATGTTACTCAAAATATGCTGAATTTCATACTCTGGTTTCTCTTCAGATCGTATAAATCTTTCACCTTATCAAAATATGCTGAATTTCTCTAAATTCTTAAAAAATTCTCAGTTAAGATTAATTTAGGAGGGCTGGGGATTTAGCTCAGTGGTTAGAGTGCTTGCTTAGCAAGCACAAGGCCCTGAGTTCAATCCCCTGCACCAAGAAAAACAAAAACAAAAACAAAGATTAATTTAGGGGGCTGGGTGGCTAGAGTGCTTGCCTTGCAAGCACAAGGCCCTGTGTTCAATCCCCAGCACCAAAAAAAAGAGATTAATTTAGAAGTACTTTTGTTGCCATAATAAAGCATTCAACCCAACATTAACCTGCTAAATTCTACAGTAAGCTGTGTAGATTAAAATACTTAGGCACTTCTATGATTTCCTAGGCACTGAAAGCTACCAATTCTACTTGAGGTGTTAATGACAATTCCACCAGGTTCTCCTTCCCCTTCCAATTGCCCCTTAAAGTGAGGCATAAGGGAGACTAGCACTCCTATTTTAAAACGTGGGCTCCAAAGGGGCACATAAGCTGTTACCATGCCAAGCTCACATCTCAAGTCTCAGAAACCTCCATTTGTGTGCATGAACTGGCACTTCATCCCTGGAACTATGTGCAAGCCAAGGCGAACTCTAACTAAAAAGATGCAACAGTGTGATTGCCAAAACTAGAGCAATTTCTGTTGCAATGTTTAGGCCTTGGGCCCTTGGAAGATAATGAGCCAAATGAACTGTTGAGTTCAGATAGAAGGTGGGAGAGAATGGATGTCGACACCCGTTTTCAGATAAGTTAGAAAATTTTTGTTGGAGAATACCTATATTCTCAATTCACACTGAGCCTCCTTATGATCCAGTTATCTTGTCTGTGCACTCTGGCTGGTGGAAAAGAAAACTCCCACACAGTTCTTTACTTCTGCTCTAAGTTTAACTATAGCAGATACACAACATGGAACCGATTCTACTCATGACCCTCAAATATTGCTGGAAAAAGATTGAGATATAAAAGGATCGTAGGGGCTGGGGATTTAGCTCAGTGGTTAGAGTGCTTGCCTACCAAGCGCAAGGCCCTGAGTTTGATCTCCCGCACCAAAAAAAAAAAAACAAGCAACTCCTTCCATTTCCTAAACTGGAGGTAGAGACTTAACTGCGGTTCACCTTTGCCCTCTCCAGCTTTCACTACCGCGCTGAGTTCAACGTCCCTCAATCAGCAATCACTACTGCCATCCCCATCCCCAGCAGTTAATTCGCAAGGGCCAGCTTCTTCCTCCCACTGCCACATGTGACTCCAGGTCCTGAGAAACAGGACTTAACCAGCTCAAAGACTGGGACATCGGTGTAGTGGATCAAGGCATTACAATTTATTACAGTAATCGCCTACTGGGCAGTTAGTACAGACCAGGCCTCCCTGTCCTAGTCTATGCACATCCTTATTTAATCCTCACCATTATTATTAAATCTATTACTGGGGACTGGAGCGCAAAAAGCAAGGAAATTGCCCAGATTCACAAAGCAACAAACAGCCAATGATGAGATGGGCCACGGCCTCGATCTTCACCTGGGCCCCCCGCCCCCCGCCTGGGCGGTGGCGACCCGCTCGGGCTCACCGCCCCCACGAGCAGGTGCCGTGACCATGGAGACTCGCGCAGGCCAGCCACCGCGCGTTCTAGAACATTCCCCGCTCTCCGGCATGCCGAGCCCCCCCCAGGCGTCGAGGTCTTCCCTTTCCAACCCCGACCCTGCGAGCCGTCCCCACGCCTTCTCCGAGGCCTCCCTCCCACCGGGGGCACGGCCAGGCCCGATCCTGCCCAGAGTCGGCGACGGGCAGCCGCATACAGCAGCCCAGACGGCCCTGGTCGCGGTGCGCTAGGAACGAGTCCGCTGCCCCAGAGGTCAGACGCGGCCCGGACACCTGCCACGCCTCCCGTGCTCAGCGGCGAGGCCTGGACTGGCTCTCAGGGCCGCGGCCGGAGATCGGCCGTGCCTCGCGGCCGGCGCCTTCAACCGCCGGCCCCCGCGACGCGACCACGCCCGACCCGGCGCGGCGCTCCGGGCCCCGTGGTCCGCAGCGGCCCAAGGACGCGGACGGCCTCCCTCATCTCACCTCGAGCCTCCCGGAACCTCGGGGGTGCCCGCGCCTTCTCCCGCCCGTACACCCAGCCCCGCGCTGCAGCGGAGACTGCGGCGGACACGGGTCGACCGTCACGTGCCGCAGAACCAAGAGGCCTCGGGCACCGCCGTCTGGCGAGCCAGCGCCACCGCGCGAAGCCCAGCCCTGCGCTCTCCCCTCGCTCCTGAGTAGCTCGAGCTGGCTCCAAGTCCCGCCCCCCCACGCAAGTCCCAAGAGTCGGTTGGTCGGTGCGGCCATCGCTCTACGCACCTTCCCATACGCCCCCTAGGGCTATTCTTCGTGGAGTGCGGGTATTGGCTGAGAGTGAGGCAGGAAGTGGCTGCTGGTTGGGCAAAAGGCCAGGGGGCGGGCCACGATTGGGATGCCGGGCGCGCGCGTTCTGGGGCGGGGCGAGCTGGGCCGGCGTTCCCGCTCACCGACTACCCTTGCCATACTGAGCGAGTCGCCCGGCTCTTCGGTCTGAAGCTGTGCCCGGCCCTCAGGTGGCCGAAGCCCGCACAGAGGACTAAACAAAGGCGTGGGAGGTGGGTGGGCGCGGGCAGCGAGCGCGGTCCTCGAGTCCCTGAAGAGTGACCGCGCTGGGCCCGGAGCCTCGGCCTTGACCTTGCCCGACTCTACACCGGCCAGAATAGTACGATTTGGGGCCAGACTGCGCTGGTAGTGTCTCCTGAGGACTGGGGACCATACATCTGAGAAGGAGTAGTGCAACGGGAAGATTTAAGATCCGCCTCCATTTTCGTAACCGGCTGTTAGCACATTTTCTGTTATCAAAACACTGAGAACTTAAAAAAAATGGAAGTAGCCCAGTAGTTTCCTAACCTTGGAAGATTCTGCTCTCTGTCCTCCATTGAAAGACCCAAAAACTTTAATCCCAGGGTGCCGAATCGGCTGGTGGATCGCCTGTAACTAAATAAGGCCAGCTTGCTTCCTCTTGCCACCTGGAAGAGGGAGAGATAGAACAGTGTTTGATGTGTGCAACTCTCAGCCCCTAAATTTGCCTGAGAGAATTTTGCTTTCCTGATTTACCTGGGGAACTGGATATTCTAAGGAGAACACCTGCACGGGAGGCCGAGGAGTTGGAGACCGGCCTGGGCAACATAATAAGACCTGGTCTCATTTCTAAGTATTCTGGTCGAATGTGGTGGAACAAGCGTGTAATTCCAACACTGTAAGAGTCTGAGGCAGGAGGATCACAAGTTTAAACACAGTCTGGGTGATGTAGTGAAACCCTGTCTCAAAAATTCTAAAGAGGGAAGAGCCAGGCATGGTGGTGCACACCTGTAATCCCAGCCAGGGAGGCTGAGGAGAGGATTGCTGCAAATTCAAGGTCAGCCTGAACTACACGGCAAGCCCCTGTCTCAGAAAAAAATAAAAAAAAATTTTAATGGTGGATAGGGCCAGGCCTGATGGGGCACACCTGTAATCCGAGCATTCAGGAGGCTGAAGCAAGAGAATACCTTGAGTTCAAGGCCAGCCTGTGCTACACAGTGACTTTAAGGCCAGCCTGAACTATGTAATGAGGCACTTTCTTCATAAAAAAGCTGGAGGGGCTGGGGATTTAGCTCAGTGGTTAGAAAGGTCCTGAGTTCAATCCCTGGCACCAAGAAAAAAAGGAATTGGAATGTGCTGTGTACATGTACCAACTCCACACAAGGAATGTAAATATATATTGATAAAAGGGGCTGGAAATGTAGCTCAAAAAAAAATTTTAAAATTTAGAAAAAAACCGAAATGTAGCTCATTGCAAAGGCTACAGTTCAATCCCCAGTAATATATACATACCTACATACATATTCTGGGTGCCACATATTCCAACTAATGAGCTTATAAAGTGGTTAAGGAGTGGGAGAGTGTTTGCCAGGCAAGTGCAAGGCCCTGAGTTCGATCCCCAGCACCCCACCCAAAAAAGCGATGGTTTCTCAAAGAAGTGAAATTAGAAATTCCATATGACCCAGTTATTCCTCTGCTAGGTATCTTTCCCAAAGAGCTTAAGTCATCATACTACGGCTTATACATGCATACCAATGTTTATAGCAGCACAATTTGTAAAAGCTAAATCTTGGAAGCAACTGGTATACCCATCAACAAATGATTGGATAAAGAAAATGTGGTATCAGGGTTGGGAATTTAGCTCAGTGGTTAGAGTGCTTGCCTCTCAAGCACAAGGCCCTGAGTTCAATCCCCGGCACCAAAAAAAAAAAAAGATGATGATACTAAAGAGAACTGAGTAGGGTTTGGAGGGGTTCTAGAATGGACGGGGCAGCACATGGGAGGCTGAGGCAGGAAGATTGCCTTAAGTTTGAGGCTAGCCTGTGGTACATAGCAAGAGACCCTGTCTCCAAAAAATAATAATGATCAGAATGGACAGGGAAAGAGGTAAGGCTGGAGCTGGACCTGGAAGGACCTAGAGAGTTGGAGAAAGGCTTTCTTAGGTGAGGGACCAGCACATCCAAAGGCAGGAGAACATCGCTTTGTTGGGGACAGCGAGCTCGGCAGGTGTGCTGAGGCGGGAGAAGGCCTTGTGCCTTTGAGTGGTGGGGCAGGGCATCAACTCCAGAGCGGAGTTGGGACCAGAGAGTTTTCAGGGCAATAAAGTTTTGGATTTAGATTTTGATCATGAGCTAGAAGTTCTGGGAAGTATTAGAGTAATTCTATCCCAGGAGGTCTGCAAGAGAACCCTGTCACCTCTGAGGCCAGTTGAGCCACCTCTAGGGGCTGGGGACTTAGCTCAGTGGTCAGAGTGCCCACCTTGCAAATGCAAGGCCCTGAGTTTGATGCCCAGCACCAAAAAAAAAAAAAAAAAGAAGTCACCTCTTGCAGTTGATATAAGGCAGATCAGGGAAAGGTAGGGTTTGCAGACGGAAAACCAAACAGTGCTGATGCTAAAGAATTGTCTGTGGATTCAGGAGGACAGGGAAAGGGAGGAACAAGGGCCAGGGGTTTTAGGCCCAGGTGACTAGAGCTGAACTCAGGGTCCCAAAAGGAAGGAAATCCAAGCATGAGCCCAAGACACAGCAGTACTAGAGATGGGGACTGCCTTCTACAGTTTTCTTCAGAGGGGAAACTGAGCCAGACAAAGCGATGCACGCCTGTAATCCCAGCACTCAGGAGACTGAGGCAGGAAGATCGCTCTGGGTTCGAGGCCAGCCTGGGCTACATAGTGAGCTCAAGGCCAGCCTGGACTACATGGCATGAAACAAGACCCCATCTTAAAAAAAAAAAAAATTGGAAACTGAGGACAAAACCCTGAATAATACACTTGCCTGGTGAGCACAAGGCCCTGAGTTCGATCCCCGGCACCACAAAAAAAAAAAAAAAAAAACCAACCCCGAAGAATGAGCTCTTTTCTTGACAATTTTAAAAACACTTTGAGGTATTAGTTTATTAAAGGAAATAACCAGAGCCAGATTGTGCCAGTCCCAACTCCCTGGAGACGGAGCCAGGAGGTCCTTTCAGCCCAGGAGGTCAGGGCCCACCTAGACAGCATAGTGAGACCTTGTTTCAGAAAACGAAAGAGAGAAGCAGGGCTGGAGATTCAGCTCGGTGGTTAGAATGCTTGCCTTGTGAGCACAAGGCCGTGAGTTTGAGCCCCAGCATCATAAAAAAAAAAAGAGAGAGAGAAGCTATAGTTCTTAGATGTAGAAGGGATGAGATGTTGAATGTATTCTGACTTTATGATATAATCTACACAATGATCTTCAAAACATTATTTATAGGGTAAATCCCTGACTTACAGATGAGTTCTGTTTCAGGAGAACATTCGTAAATTGGATCTGTTCATAATCCAATCCATAATCCAACTGAGTCTTACATAGTACACCTGTGACTCTTGCACAATACACTTGTGAAAGTTCGCAACTCTAATGTTCGTAAATCAGGAATTTACTGTGTCCATTTTGAAATATACACACCCTTTGACCTAACAATTCCATCTCAGGAATATAGATAGAACATAACTATCACATGTATAGTACTTCTATGTAAAAGCATTCACAAAATCAGTGTGTTGCAGTGTTGTAGTAAAAAAAAATCCTGAACATAATCTAACCTATCATGAAAGGTGATTCAATAAACTATAATAGGGGCTGGGGATTTAGTTCAGTGATTAGAGTGCTTGCCTTGCAAGCACAAGGCCCTGAGTTCAATCCCCACACCACAAAAAAAAAAAAAAATAATATAATAATCTTTGTGATTGTGTACTGTTGGGAAGCATGCCAAGATTTTTTTCGAAACAGAGTATCACTAAATTCCAAACTGGGGGTTAGGGATTTAGCTCAGTGGTAGAGCGCAAGGCCCTGAGTTCAATCACTGCCCCCACCCAAAAACCCCAAAATTGTCCAAACTGCCCTCAAATTTATGATCCTCCTGCCTCATCCTCCCCAGTTCCTGGGATTACAGGCATGTGCCACCACACCAGGCCAGTTCCATGACTTTAAAACATGTATAGCACAGACCACATAACCACCATCATAGAGCTGATGTAGGACATTTCCGCTGCCCTCAAAAGGCTCCGCTGATCTTCCTGACACCAAACCCACATGTGGTGTTCTCTTCTTTAGGACATCTACGTGACGTCCTTTCTACTGACACCACCCCCGCTATCAGCTCAGCTCTGACACTGGCCAGCCAGAGTTGGTGTCAGACTCACGGGAGTGAGGTTCAGGTCCATGAGCCTGCCTCACAGCAGGAGCATGGCGACCCTGTTTCTCTTGGCCTGCTACAATGCAGGGCCTCCCGACAGCCACCCTCAGAAACTGTGATTTGTAGATAGAATGACTCACAGAATGCAGCCAGGTGATTTACTTACATCTACTGGCTCATCACAGAGAATATAACTCAGGAACAGCCAAGTGGAAGAGAAGAAGCAGGCAGGAAAGGAGATGAGCCTGGAGCGTCCACACTCTCTTGGCTCCTCCAATGCTGACTGGCTCAGCGCTTTCCATCTTCCATTGGGAGTCTGCATGGGAGTGTCATTGTGTAGGAGTGATTGACAAAGGCACAAGCAAGTGACTCTTACCTCCCACCCACACCTGTGATCCCAGCACTCAGGAAGCTGAGGCAGGAGGATCACTACAAATTCGAGGTCAGCCTGGGCTACATCAAGGCCAGCCTGAACTGCATAGCCAGACCCTATCTCAAAAAATAATAATAATAAAGGACTCATACAATGTGTAGTTATTTGTATCTGACTTCTTTAACTTTGAATGTTTCTATGGTTTGTTAACACATCCTGCATCAATACTTTACCCTTTTTACTGCTGAATAATGTTCCATTATTTGGTGGTTTTGTTTTGTTTTTTGGTTTGTTTGTAGACAGGATCTTGCTATGTAGCCCAGGCTGGTCTTGAACTCATGGTGATCCTCCTGCCTCAGTTTCCATGATGCTGAGATTACAGGTGTGTACCACAATGCCTGGCTATGTTTCATTATTTGGATGTACAGTTTGTTTTTGTGGTACAGGGGATTGAGCCCAGAGCCTTTGCCCTGAAGTACATCCCCATTCCTTTTTTTATTTTTTATTTGAGACAGGGTCTTGCTACATTGTGCAGACTAGGCTAGAACTTGTGATTCTCCTGCCTCAGCCTGGGATTACAAGCATGCACCACTGCACCCAGCTGGATATACATTTTGTTTGTCTATCGATCGCTGAAAGATATTTCAACTGTTTCCAGATTTTGGTTATAATAGGTATTGCTGCTGTGAATGTCTGTACATACCTGTTGGTGTGGACATGTTTCCAAGTCTCTTGGGTAGGAATGGGAATGGAAGTTTAACTCTTTAAAGGAATTGCCGAGTTGTTGTCCAAAGTGACTGTTCACTTTACATTTTCATGTAGGAGACACTTGCTACTGTCTTTCTGACCACAGCTGTTTAGCAGAACAGCGGGGATGTCTTGCTCTGGTTTGTTCTGAGCCCAGTGACCCTGCAGATCACTGCAGGAAGCTGTGAGTCTACACAGCCCAGCCAAGCCCCCAGGTGCAACTGTCCCACAGCCAACCTGGCAGAACATGAAGAGCCCCAGGCAGGAATGGTTCTAATCTGGCCTTCGGCGACTCATCAAACATTACGCACTCCCAATATTTTTTTTTATTTGTTTTGGTTGATTTCCAGAGCCCTGGGTGGTTTTTTGTTTTGTCTTTTCCTGAGTGGTTTTTAAAAGTTTTCCCCAGTTTTATAGTGGTTTCTGGGGACAGAATTGGCTAATCTCCTCCCAAATTGCCACCCTTACAGCTGAAGGTGGCTTTCTCTATCTATCCTGTTTCTTCTATCTTGGTCTTTATCTGTGTGTTCACCTTGGCCACTATATTCTGCACTGCTGGAATGTGTGCCTGGCCTGGTAGGAGAACCAGATGGGAAGCTGGACAGTGCTAGCACCCAAGCCGAACTCTAGCACTACAGCAACCGTATGATCATCAAAATAATTAAATGGATTAGGGGCTGTGGATTTAGCTCAGTGATTAGAGTGCTTGCCTTGCAAGCACAAGGCCCTGAGTTCAATCCCCGGCACCACAAAAAAAAAACAAAACCAATAATTAAATGGATTAGAAACCCCTGGAAAACAGCAGGTAGTAAGTTCACATCAACAATAGGGAGAGTCTGAGGACTTAGCTCAGTGGTCAGAGCACTTGCCTAGTAAGCCCAAGACCCTGAGTTCAAGCCCCGGCACCAAAAAATAATAATAATAATGGGGAGAAAGGAAATATCTTACAGTAGAATGCCGAGGACCAATTGGCAGGTATGAAGTAGGTAATAGGGTTGGAAAATATTTTGCCACCATCATGGTAAAAATTACAGCAAGGAGCTAGGGATGTAGCTCAGCATCGCAGATTTGAACCCAGCTTAGGCAATTTAATGATTCAGTGAACACCCTGTCTCAAAGTTTAGAAAAAGAAAAAGAAAAAACAGGCTGGAATGTAGCTCAGAGCAAAAGCTCTGGGTTCAACCCCAGTACTGGGGGGGGGAACCAAGGGGAATTTTCAACAAAGGACGGGGTATTTTCTTTTTTTGGGGGGTAGGGTATTTTCATACTTTTTTTCTCTTTTTTTGGTGCCGGGGATCGAACTCAGGGCCTTGCACTTGCTAGGCAGGTGCTCAAGCCACTGAGCTAAATCTCTAGCCTTCATACTCCTTTTTGTTGTTATTTGGAGACATGGTCTCACTATGTACTTCGCACTGGTTCTGAACTCACTCTGTAGCCCAGGGTAGCCTCAAACTCTTGGTGATCCTCCTGCCCCAGTCTCCTGAGTGCTGGGATTACAGGGGTGCACCACCACACCTGGCTAGTTTAATATTCTTAAAGTCTCCACTAGCAGAATATCTCTTGGAAGTCAGGGCTGGGGTGGAGCTCAGTGGTACACGGCGGTAAACTCTCAGAAGCCAGACTGAAATTGCAGCAGGAAGAAACTAGATTGTGCATCTGGGCTTGATTCCAGGAGAGGGGACCCACTGATACTAGCCAGTATGGCGCAAATGCGGGGAAATTAAAAAAATTATTTTTAGGCTAGGTATGGTGGCACACACCTGTAATCCCAGCACTTGGGAGGCTGAGGCAGGAGGATCACCGAAAATTCCAGGGCAGCCTGGGCTACAGAGTGAGACCATGTCTCAAAAAGCAAAAACAAAATTATTTTCAGCTCCTTTTCTCACTTCCTCACAGCCATCGGAATGAATGATACTTACTTTCTTTGAGTGGGAGGACAGGCTGGATATCAAAGCAGGGCCTCTCCACACTGGGTGAGTTCTCTGCCACTGAGCCACATCGCCAAGGCCACTGTGATCTTCCTGTTCCAAGATGCAGACTTGCTGGGACCCGGTGTCCCTCTCTCAGGGGGTCCAGATCTAGAGTTTTCAGTAATGGTAGTGAGATGGAATCAATCCATCAAAGGAACCAGTGGTTTTTTTGTTTTTGAAGCAGGGTCTCACTCACTAGGAGCCCAGGCTGGCCTTGAACTCGGGGCAATTCCCCTGCCTCAGCCTGAGTGCTGGGATTACAGAC
This sequence comes from Hystrix cristata, assembly GCA_004026905.1. Taxonomy (NCBI): domain Eukaryota; kingdom Metazoa; phylum Chordata; class Mammalia; order Rodentia; family Hystricidae; genus Hystrix; species Hystrix cristata. The sequence continues at coordinate 13,722 of PVJO010023549.1, read as the reverse complement.
ATGCACCACCACACCTGGCTTGATTCTTTTTTTAAATTGTGAATCTTTTTTTTTCTAATATTAATTGTGAATCCAGATTCTGTAGTTTTCATTAAATTTCCTTAAAATCACAGTCTGCTTGTGAAAGGAGATTGAAAGGGGAATTACCTATTATCTCATAACTTTTCCTGTTGAAATCATCACATAAGGGCTGGGGATTTAGTGCAGGTGGTAGAGTGCTTGCCTGGCAAGCACAAGTCCCTGAGTTTGATCCCCAGCACTTGCCCCCAGTTATCACATAAATATTTCCTTGGGTTTTACAGCTTTTCCTTTTTGGCAGTCTATCGAAATAAGAGAAGCCGAGAGTTATAAACTATTCCCGGTATTGCCCATGGCTTGCCTGAAATATCAGGGTTGCTAATGAAAATTAACTTTAGTAACAGACTGTGTGGAGAGAGAGGAAGAATGCATCACTTGTTGGCTTGTTTAAAACATTCCCTAGGACCAAAAAAAAAAAAAAACATCATTCCTGGTCTCTGCTTCCCTGCCCATTAGACAAACCTCCGAGGTTCCCTAATCACCCTGATATAATAATAGAAACCTCTGACCAGTGAGCTTGAGGGTTTATTAGTGGAAACTGACATTCTAACATTTCTGTAGAAATACAAAGGAACTACAAGGTCAAAGCAACTTTAAATAACATTGTTATTTAAGCCAGTGTGCTAGG
>PVJO010023549.1:0-12916 GCA_004026905.1 Hystrix cristata | reverse complement strand
GATGTCAAAATTTAGGGTAAACTGCAGTAATTAAGAAAATCATAGCTGGGTGTGGTGGTGCATGCCAGTAATCCCAGCACTTTGGAGACTGAGGCAAAAGGATCAACATGAGTTTGAGGCCAGCCTGAACTGCATAGGGAGAGCCTGTCTCAAAAAAAAAAAAAGTCACAAAATTATAAAGTGGGGGAGCTGGGGATTTAGCTCAGGGGTTAGAGTGCTTGCCTAGCAAGCACAAGGCACTGAGTTCGATCCCCAGCACCAAAAAAAAAAAAAAAAAAAAAGTGAGCTCGTGGGCAACCCACTCAGGTCTCCTCCTGTCTCTCAGGAGCTCTCTTTCTGTCTCTCAACAAATTTCCTACTCTTAACCTCCTTTGTTCCTTAGAATTCATTCTTCGACTTCGGGGAACACGAACTCAGCGTAACTGACATCTAGCAGGTTGGGAGTTATATTTCTTCCCCTGTATCAGTGAGACCCTGTCTCAAAAAAAACCAAAGAAAGAAAGAAACAAAGAGCGAGCAAGCAAGTAAGCAAGCATACACACACCATAAGCAAAAATTAATTCAAAATGAAGTACACACACAACTGTATTCCCAGCTCTCCAGGAGGCACAGGCAGGAGTGGTACAGTTAGAAACAAAGGAGCAGGGCTGGGGATTTACCCAGTAGTTAGAGTGCTTGCCTCGCTTGCACAAGGCCCTGAGTTTGATCCCCAGCACCAAAAAAAAAAAAGGAGCTGAGTGAGCCACTCGTTCCCCACAAGCTCAACCATAAATATTTTAAGAATTATCTAGGCTTCCACCTTCCTAGAGGAGGAAAAAATATAGTTTCTTAGTGCCAGAGATCGAACTCAGGGAATTGTGCTTGCTAGGCACGTACTCTAACCACTGATCTAAATCCCCAGCCCTTGAAACAAAACATCATAACTAAAAGCCTAAATGATCGCCCCGCCCTACGAGGCGGGGCTCTGACACCAGTGAGAGACTTGGCCGGAGGCACATAGAAGTCAGAGACACCTGCCCTTTAAATCCAAGGAGCCCGAGTTGGCAGGTATGCCATCCCAGGCCATTCCCTTTTCACTCTTCACTTGTGTGTGCCTTCTGGCCCTTTTCCTTTTTGCTCCTACACTTTTCCCTGGACTATTTCTAGCCCACTCAACTGTAACAGGCGGATCACAGGTTTGAACCCAGCCTGGATAATTCTCAGAGAGACCTTATTTTAAAATGAAAAATAAGGGGCTGGGGATTTAGCTCAGTGGTTAGAGTGCTTGCCTAGCAAGCACAAAGCCCTGAGTTCCATCCCTGGCACCAAAAAAAAAAAAAAAAAAAAAAAAAAAAAAAAAAAAAAAAAAAAAAAAAAAAGAAAAGAAAAATAAAAAAGGACTGGGGAGATAGTTCAATTTGAAATCCCTGGGTTCAATCCTCAGTATCCTCCTTCCGAAGAAAGGAGCAGAGACTTATACTGTAAACCTTGTATAAGAAAAGAGAAGAAAAAAATCTTAATAACCTTAAGTTAGGTTTGGCAAAGAGTTCTTAAATTTGAGAATAAAAGCATGAACCTGAAAGGAAATAAAAGAATAGATTGCACTCTATTAAAATTAGACACTTTAGGCTGGAGATTTAGCTCATTGGTTAGGCTTGCACGGCAAGCACAAGACAGAGTTCGATCCCCAGCACCAGAAAAAAGTTTCACAGACACTTTTACTCTAAAGGCAAGCTACAGACTGAGAATAGTAGTTAGCAACAAATGTGCCGCTCCCTTCCCTTCTTTTAACTGTAAATGCCACATCACCCCCAGTGATTATCCAGGCTTCCCTGATCCTAAGACAGGGAAGTTGTGTGAGCCTCTCCCTTCCCTCTCTTCAACTACAAACCAAGCCCCACCCTTGAGTCCCTTTCCCCTTCTCCCTCTCTTTTCCTTTGCCTTTCTCCCTGTTCCAGTGATCTTCTATGAAAGTAGCTCCTCACTACATGCTACAAGGTATACACTCAGCAATTCTTTCTTGGGGCAACATTTTAAATTCTATTATTTATTTATTATTTTTGGAGGGGTGCTGGGGATGAACTCAGGGCCTTGCCCTTGCTAGGCAAGCACTCTACCACTGAGTTAAATCTTTAACTCCCAACATTTTTTTTTTAACCCTCAACATTTTAAATTCTTTTTTTTTTTTTTCATTTTAAATTCTTAAACCAGAAGCCTTCAGGACTTGTGCCACTTTTCTTTCTGCAGGGCCAGCCTGCTCGCTCTTCACTGCTGGCTGATTAAACCTTGATGCTTCCTTACCCTCACGCACCATGTCCAGTTCTTTGTTCTACATGGCAACGTGGGGGATATAACTAGGTGTAAGAGTGCTTGCCTCACAGCAGGAGGCCCTGGGTTCAATCCCCGGCACCCCAAAATACCCCAACAGTCTGGCAGCTTCATAAAAATGTAGAGCCAGGCACGGTGGTGCACACCTGTCACTCCAGCACTTGGGAGGCTGAGGCAGGTAGATCACTGTGAGTTCAAGGCCAGCCTGAAGTACATAGTGAGACCCTGTCTCAAAAAACAAGGAAAAACAAAAAACATGTACCTGCCATATGACCCAGCTATTCCAATCCTAGGAATTAATTCAAGAAAATGAAAACACATGTCCACACAAACACTCGTGCGGGCTAGTTCAAGAAGCTTTATTAGTAATTGGCCCAAACTGGAAACAACCCACCTTTCCATCAACAGGTTAATGGAAAAGCGAAATTTGTGGTACACCCATACAATAGGATACTACTCACCCTGAAAATGGAATGTGCTATTAATAAATATGACAACATTTATGAATTTTAAAATAATTATGCTGCAAGCAGCCAGTGGAAGCCACCCCAGCCAAAAAAAGTATATTCTAAGTTTCATTTATATAAAATTCTAAAAAATGCAACCTATAATAGACACTTTCATTATCTTGATTTTGGAGATGATATTACCTAACAAATTATTAAAACATTTAGCAAGCACAAGTCCCTGAGTTTGATCCCCAGCACCCCCAAAACAACAACAAATTATCAAAACATTTCAAGTTGTACATTATAAGTAGTCTGGGCTGGGGATTTAGCTCAGTAGTTAGAGCATTTGCCTAGCAAGTGCAAAGCTCTGAGTTTTCTGTCCAGCACCAATAAACAAACAAACAAAAGTCAACAATGTCAATTATCCATCAATAGAAATGATGAAACTATTCTCGAGAGGTAGCGCTTGCACTGGGCTCTGCCAGCCCTTGAGGGAGTTGGGTCTGAGCTCTCCTAGGCCACGCATGAAGGGAGATTAAATAGGACATCCAGAGAAAGCACCCAAGGTTAGGAAGCCAAACCCACTGATGTGAGTCAACGAGACAGGCTTGGCAAGTAGGGGTGATTTCATTTCCTTCTACTGCTATGGGCCCAAAACATACCCCACTCCTTCCAGCCTCTAACCCTGCCCCAGATCTCAATGGACTGGGGTCTCCCCATAGTCAAAGAACTCAGGTCTAAACAGCAATGTGAAGTGTCTTCAGCAAGCACTGTAAGCTTCTACCCCACCCTGTTCCAAAGCCACTTTCTGTATTTCCGTTTTTTCTTCACTGCATGTATCACAATCATTGAGTAAGCCTCTTTCCTTTCTGATGCTTGCTCTCCTCCTCCTTCCTCCATGCTGCTGGCGCTCCACCCTACTCTCTACCTGGCATCAGGCCTCACTGGTGATGCACCATCCTACAGGAGCCCCACTGTGTTGGTAACTCACGGGCACCCTGCTGGACCTGACCGAAACGTGGCAGGGTGGGTAGGGGAGAGCACTGTGGGCTGCTCATCTCCATCTCAGGGTCTGCTTCTAGGGAATCAGCCTGAGACACCTCGTGTCAGCTTCACAAGGGACTAGCTCATTAACTCTCTGTTTCCATTGCTGTAACAAGATGCCTGAGGCTGGGAACTTTATGAAGAAGAGGTCTATTTAGCTCATGGTTTTGGCAATCCAAAAACATGATGTTGGCATCTTCTGCTCCAGTGAGGTCCTTCTGGGAACTGCACCTCATCAGAGTGCACGTGACAGGGGGATCAAAGGGTGAAACAAGCAACCAGAGCATGGGGAGGGGCCAGCCTCTTCGGTAACCACCACTCTCCAGGAACTAACCCTGAGACCAGCACTAATCCCTTCCAAGCCGCCCCCAGCAATCTGAGCACCTTCCCTTAGGCTTTGCCTCTAGCAAGTCCTGCTAGGGGCTGGGGAGGTAGTTCAGTGGTAGAGCACCTGCCTAGCACGAACAAGAGCCAGCACCAAAGAAGAAAATAAAATAAGAAAGAAATGGGGAGAGAAGGGAGGGGAGGGAGGAAGGGAGGAGGTGGATAGATGGACCGGCAGGATAGCGCCACATCTTACACTGTCACACTGGAGACCAAGCTTCCAACATGTGAACCCTCCACAGAGAAACCCCATCTAAACCACAGCAATCCCCACAGAGCAGCGATGGCCACAGAACAGCGATGGCAAACTTTTTTAAGAGAGCAGTGCCCTAACTGCAACCCAAAACTCACTTATTCATCACAAAGTGACAACACTGCAGTTAAACCTGAATATTGGGCTGCTGTGGTGACACCTTGGTTCGTCACCACAGCCCCAGAACAGATTCTTGGATTGAGCTCATGGCCACCTCAGCTTTACCCTCTTGCAAGAATGACAGTTGAGGGAGTATCTTCACTTCCCCAGAACAGTGTCTGGAACAAAGTAAAATACTCAACGAATTCACTGAATGGGCTGGGTATACTGGCACATGCTGGTAACTCCAGCTCTCCAGGACCCCGAGGCTGGGATCGCCGAGTTTCAACACACGGACTCAATGGAACCGTCTCAAACTAAAAAATACAAAAACGCCGTGGAACTCAGTGCAGAGGCCCTAGGTCCAACCCCCATACTGGAAAAAAATGAAAAGTAAGCCAGCAGGGGAAATCCCAGGGTCTGTTTTTCAGTTTTTTTGAGGCAGGGTCTTGCTACGTACTTCAGGCTGGTCTCAAATTTACAGGGATCCTCCTGCCTCAGCCTCTGAGGTGCTGTGTTCATAGTCCATGCCAGCACACCTGGCTCCCCAAGGTCTATTTTACAGCTCAGGGGTCAGTCGCCACCATCTGTCCTGGGATTGGCCCAGCCTGGAGGCATTGTGAGTCACCACTGGTAGACAAGAGCTGAGTGATTCGGAGATGGGGCTGGCTCTAGGACAGCAGGTCGGCACCCTGATTACACCTCTCAGGTAAGGCATGAGTTAATACACAAGGTTTGCTGGGGAGGGTCCCCTGACAAGTCACCACCTCAGTGGTGGTCCTGGATGTGGGCTTCTAGAGGTGGCCTGGAGAGGCATCGTCCAGCCTCTTCCCAGATGTGCAAGAGGATGAGTGTGTGTGGAATTAACAAAGGATGATGAAGAAACCTTGCCCCTGTTATCTTTTCTCCCTGCAGGGTGAGAAGAGGAATTGAAAACACTACAAACATTCCTTTTGTACACTTACTGAGGGAAGACACAGGGAGAGTGGGATTTGTGTGTGTGTGTTATACAGACTTTACATTCCTTGAGGGTGTAGTCTGCTTTGGACAAAAATCCTGCCTAGTGTGTGCAGTGCCTGTTACCTTGAACCCTAAGCATAGGGCTAGGCCAAAGGCGCTTCCCCAGGATGCCCCTGAGCACGATGGACTATGATCTGTGCATACACCTATCTTCCCAGCTGGCCTGAATTATCTTGAGGGCAGATACAGGCTGTGCTGGGACCCCTGCCCAGACCAGGGCTCGGCATGGAGCAGGTGCTAGCTGAAGGCTAATAACAGAACAAAAGGAGTCATGGTGCTGGTTATTCTCTGCTGGGCCCGTATCTAACCCTGGCCTTGCCCACAGAATGAAATCCAAACTGCTGACCCTGCTTGTACAGCAACTCAGGGTGCCCTGGACCACCGTTCCAGCAGTCTCTTCTGCTATTCCCAGGACCAACCCTACCCCCAGCTCTTCCCCACATTTGGAACATGTAATCCTTGTATACCTCTTTAGTCTGCCTAGCTCTCCATTTTACCCGCAGTCCTGCTCCCCAGTAAGCACCTACTTGTCTCTGTCCCCCCATCCCCTACTCTGCTGCCAGCTGTTCTGGAAGACGCATGCTAGGTCTGAGCTGGGATTCCTGTTGCAGTCCCATTTTTCTGAGAGGATTTCTAGGAGGTGTCCAAGTCTCCTGGAAAGGGGATTAAGAGGCACAGTTTTCCACAGAACCCATTCTCTTTAATTACCTGCATCAGGTAAAGGCAGCTAACTTCAAACAAAAGCAGGCTCACTTTCTCCCTTTCCTGGAGATTGCTGGCAATTTTCTTCCCCTGTTCTCATGCCTATCTTCTAGCTATGGCCCTGAGGAGAAACAGCTGCTGTATTTGTTTATACCCATCCCCAAATCACAAAAGCATCCTCTCCCTGTCTTCGCTAACATTCCCCCCTCCTCCACCATGACCCCTGCCAGAAGCAGCTTTGAGGACAAGCAAGGCCTAGTCCTTCACCTATATACCTATAGTCAAGGCCTACAAAAAATATATAATTTTTTTTTTTTTTTTTGAGCTGGGGATCGAACTCAGGGCCTTGTGCTTGCAAGGCAAGCACTCTAACCACTGAGCTAAATCCCTGGCCCCAAACAATATAATTTTTGGCGCCAGGGTGCAATGGCACACGCCTGCAATAGGAAGGATCACAAGTTTGCCCACCTGGGCAGCTTAGCGGGACCTCGTGTCAAAAGAGAGAAGAAAGGGCCCTGGGCCGTAGTGCCCCCGGGTTCTTCCTCCGTGCTGGGGGCAGGGAGGAAGGGGTAAGGGCAGGAAAACTTGGGAAAAGGCTGTTTCAGCGAGGCAGGCGGGTGGATTGCGCACGATGGGCCACAACTCGTCTGTCCGGAGGGGCAGCCGGGGCCCGGACTGTGCCGAACAGGTGTTCACCGCGCTTCCTCCTCCGCAGCGCTCCCGGCTCGTCCTCGTCCTTCAGAAGCCCTGGAGGCCTGCGCTTGCCTGGCTCTGGGCCCCGCCGGCCGCCTGTGGGCGCGGCTGCAGCGGTTCTGCCTCAACCGCTTCTCGCGGCGCTTCTCACCGCGTCGACCGCCACTGCGCCGCTTCTCCTCCATGTCCACTTTCTACCTGTTGGACCTGCGCACGCGCCAGGCCGAGCTGGGCCTGGACTACGGCGCGCCACGCATGCGCCTTGGTGACGCGGCCCTGGTGTTCCGCGGTGGCCGGTGGGCGGCGGAGAGCTCGCCTGTGCGGGCTGGGCCGTCGCCGCCGACCAGCCCGCCGCGGGGGCCGCGGGGGCTGCGGGCCGCGGGCCAGACCCTTCAGGAGGAGAATAACTACCTGAAACTGCAGCAGGAGCTGCTCATGGACATGCTGGTCGAGACCACAGCGCGCGCACACCTGCTGGAGAAGCAGGTGGAGCCCGCGGCCGCTGCAGCGCGCGCCTGGCAAAGGAAAGTGCGCATGTGCGAAGGCGCCAGCCGCGTCCTCCACAGCGAGGCGCGTGCCCTGGGCTCGCGGTGACGCAATAAAGCCCTGCCGCGCACGCGCACCTCACCTTCGCTGCTGTCTACGCTAGGGCCGCGGGGCCGAAGGGGGAGCAGTGCGGGCGGGGTGGGCGGAGAGCAGGTGTGGCTGCCTTCCAGGCCCTCCAGGGGGTGGAGTGCGGAGGTGGAGGGACCTGCGGTGCGCAGGCAACTGAAGGTCAGTGCCGGGGCTCAGAAGAGTTACAGCCTCGCCGACAAAAGCTTTCTCCAAGTCTTAGGCTCTTTGCTCGGTATGGTGGTGCACCCCTGCAATCCCAGCACTCTGGGAAACTGAGGCAGGAGGATCAGAAGTTCGAGTCTAGCCTGGGCAGTTTAGCAATTTTTTTTGTGTGTGTGTGTGGTGCCGGGGATTGAACTCAGGGCCTTGTGCTTGCAAGGCAAGCACTCTAATCACTGAGCTAAATCCCCAGCCCCCGGCAGTTTAGCAATTTAGTGAGACCGTGTCTCATAAAATAAAAAAGGGCTGGAGCTCGGCGTGGTGGCGAAAACCTGTAATCCCAGCACTCCGGAGGCGAGGCAGGAGGATCGCCACGAACTCGAGGCCAGCCTGAATCTGAGCGGGATCCTGTCTCACGACTCCCCCAGAATGTTATTTTGATAAAATGGGGATAGGAATGTGTCTCAATGGTAGGGCACACGCAGAAGACCCTTGGTTCGATTCCTAGCACCGGAAAACAAAATGCAGGACTTGTGGATACGGAATAAAGGTGGGACTCCTGGGTTGTAGATTGTCCATTTAGGTATCTAAGACAGTACTTGTCGGATCTGGACCATTTCCTTAGGGTACGTGGAGTCTGTGAAAGAATGTAGGGTCCTTCAATTTGACTTGCTTTCCGGAGAGACTAGGGATTCCTAAACCACTACTTCAGGTGAAAACGTGGCCTAATTAAATCAGCACAACACAAAATGACATTGGACACTTAAATGACAATTCTTTTGATCAGTGCTCTTTTGTATTTTAATATTTCGTATTTGTTAAAATGGGTTAAGTAAAATGCAATGGTTTTGAAATAAAATTTCCCTTGAAAACAAGCAAACATCTGTGGTGCACACCTGTAATCTCATCACTTGGGAAGCTGAGGCAGAAGGATCAAAAGTTTGAGCCCATTGTGAACAATTTAGCATTCTGGCAAGGCCCTGTTGCACAATAAAAAATAAAGGGTTGAGGATGTACCTCAAAGTGAAGGTTGTGGGTTCAATACCCAGTGACGGGGGGGGGTGCTTTACATAAAAAAAGTAAAAGTGTGCTACCGCTAAGTAACAAAAATCATGAAAGTGATGTAAGAATGTCTGAAGTTTGGTGAATACTGCTTTGGCCACAGTACTTGAAGTACCAGTCCTAGGGCAGAGAAAGATTACTGCCTCACCAGACCAGAGGGAGAAGCAGGAGCCCCACAGCCCTGCAGAATGGGATGCAGGTTGAGTATCTGTTATCTGAAATACTTGGGACTGGGAATTATTTCAGATTTTGAATTCTGGAATATTTATGTATAGTTAATGAGACATTTTGAGGATGGGACTCAAATGGAAACACAAAATTTGCCAGGCATGGTAGCGCACACATGTAATCCAAGCATTTTGAAGATAAGTAGATCACAGGGAGTCTGAGGCCAGCCTGAGCTACATAGTGTGTTCAAGGCCAGCCTGAACTACATAGCAAGACTCTGTCTCAAAAAAACAAAAAACAAAAAACCTCACAAAATCTATTTGCATTTTATACGGACCTTATAGCCTTAGGGCTATGTATGTATTTATGTAGCGGTACTGGGGGTTGAACCCAGGGCCTTTACACTGAGCTACATCCCCAGCCCGTTTTCTACTTTTTATTATTTATTTTGGTATTTTTGGAACAGGGTTTTGCTATGTAGTTCAGGCTGGCCTTGAATTCACTATATAACCCAGCCTGGCCTCAAACTCATAGCAATCCTCCTGCCTCAGCCTTTTGAGTGCTGAGATTACAGATGTGCACCACCATGGTTGGCAGCACTTTTTATATCTGAGATAGGGTCTCGCTAAGTTGCTAAATTCCTCATATTGGGCTCAAACTTGTAATCTTTCTGCCTCAGCCTCCCAAAGTCTGAGATTAGGGGTGTGTAGCACAATGCCTTGCTTTCAGGTAATTTTATATAATGTTTTTGGTAATTTTGTTCATGAAACAAAGTTTTATGATGTGTTAGCTTTTTATTGCTATGTTAGCTTTCCAATGCCATGACAATTCATAAAGAGATAATTAACTTACAAAGCAGAAAGGTTTATTTTGGCTCATGGTTTTAGAGGTTTCAGTCCATGATCACTTGGCCCCATGGTTTTGGGCCTTAGGTGAGGCAAACAGGGAGGGAAGCATGGAGTGCTGCAAAATGCTCACCTCCTAGACTGGGTAGTAGAAAGAGGAAGAGGCCAGGGTCCCAGTAACCCTGCAGGGGCCAGCCCAGTGACTGCACTTCCTCCCACAAAGGCCCACTCCCTACTAGTTGCACCTCCTTCCAGTAGCTCCACACGCTGGTGCCCAAGCCGGTAGCATACAAGGCTTCAGGGCCATTCACAATCCAAACCACAACAGTGTGGAATTTTTCTGGGACATCACGTTGGCTTAAAAAGTTTCAGATTTTGAAGTAGTTTAGACTTAAGATTTTTAGGCTAGAGATACACAACTGGCATCAGCCAGAAGAGCACAAGCAGCATAACTTTAAAAAAAGGAAACAATAAAATTTGTCATAGCTCTGGAGGCCAGGGAGTCCAAGACCAAGGTACTGGTAGGTTCAGTGTCTGGTACAGGCTGCTCTCTGCTTCCGAAATGGAGGAAGCACAACTCAAGAAGAAAAATAGACAAGTGTCTGTCCAGGAGGCAGAACCTGCAATTCCTACAAGTGACTGTGAGAATACGTTCTGGATAGGAGGGCCAATGACAGGTGTGACCATCAGGCGGCCCTGTGATGGCTGGCATGGGGTGTTCGGGACCTGGGTTGCCCAAATATGGTGGCTCAGGCGTTTCACCAAAAGTTGCTTGCTTGCCTTGAGCCTTTCCTCTCCCCCCTCGCTCAGCTTTGAGTGTTTGCTTCCTCTGGCTCTTGCCTTCCCCATTAGTTCCAGCACTCAGGAGTTTTTTCCAACTGTTCCGTGCTGCTCCAGGGATGGTCCTGCCCCCGTGACACCCCTGCAGGGTCGGTGTGGGAAGCCCCTCCCATGCCAACCTTGGCTACAGTCCGCTTCTGTCAACACCTGATGATTCCATTCATCCTGCGTCGCCTGCTGTTTCTGCTGTGGCATAGCTGAGAGGGACAGGGGGCTGCGAGGACAGCTTGGTGGTTAAGGTGTGTGCCCAGATGTGTGAGGCCCAGGGTTCCCTCCCCAGCACCACAAAATTTAAAAAGTGAAATTAAGAATTTTTTTTAAATTAAGAAATTAAAAACAAAAAGAGGACTGGATAGCTGGGAAGCCTGTGCCCAGTACTGCCTCCTGTGCACTCCTCCTCCTGTGGGGTGGGATGGGCGCACAAGCCTGGGGCCAGCAGGATGGCTGCGGCAGGGACCCAAGGCCCACAGGTGCCCAGTGAGCATGAATGGGACAGACAGGAGGAACGCAGGAGGGCTGGTGGGAGCTGTCCTGGTGTGGAGTTGCCGGCCCAGCTCAAGCTGAGGTGGGAGCCTAAGGGCGTAGAGTTGAGGCCAGGCAGCGGGAAGGTGCTCAGGTGGTGAGTAGATAGATGCTGTCATGGGAGTGGCTCAGCTGCGTGCACCTTCTCGCTATTCAGCTTTTCTACGTGCCTGGCGGGGCCTGAGACCTCACCAGAAGCCGAGTGGTTCCTGCACCACACTCTTTGATTTCAAGAGCCATGATTCAAAATATACAGTTTTTTTTTTTTTTTTGGTAGGGAGGGGTGCTGGGAATTGAACTCGGGGCCTTGCGCTTGCTAGGCAAATGCTCTACCACTGAGCTAAATCCCCAGCCCCAAACTACTCAATTTGATGAGATTTCCCGGTCTCAGGGGTTTTATTATAGTAACAAAATAGACCAAGGGGCTTTGCATGGAACCATGGGAACAGGAGCAGTGGCCCTGGAACCACAAAGTAAGAGCTTTGGTGTGTGGTGAATCTGCTGCTTTCTGTTTCCTCTTAATTTGTCATACACACACACACACACACACACACACACAATGGTTTTGGCAGCACTAGGGATTGAACCCAGGGCCTCAGGTATGCCGGACAAGCACTTTACCGCTGAGCTACACCCTTAGCTCTACACAAAGAAAAATTCATAATACTAGCTGGGTGTGGTGGTCCACTCCTGAAATCCCAGCACTGGGAGTCTGAGGCAGGAGGAGTTCAAGGCTAGTCTGAGCTACATAGTAAGACCCTGTCTCAAAAAAACAAACAAACAAAAAAATTAACACTACTGTACATATGTTACCAAATGTTTTCATCCAGTCCATGTCCATGTCCAACCTCGATCGAATCAGCCAGGGCTGAATTAAAGAGAAACATGGTACATTTAGCAGTGTTCTGCTTAAATTGGGATGTCTGTTGTCCCTCCCCCAGGTTTGTCTGTTGACATCTTCACCCCCAAAGTGACAGCAATGAGAGGCAGGTCCCTCGAGAAGTGCTCAGGTCCAAGGGTAGAGCATTCGTGCGTAGGATTAGAGAGCCCAGAGAGATGCCTTTCCCTTGGGCCTTGTGAGGACAGCAAGACAATGATCACCTGTGAACCAGAAATGGGCCCTTGCCGGATCCCAAGTCTGGCACCCTGATGTAGCCTGTCTGTCCCACAGCTGCAGTGGGGAGGGATGCATTCCCACTGCTCCTTCGGTATGTCATCCTGGCAACCCCAAAAGACTAGGATTCTCTAAGGTCTGTGCTGAGGTGCCGAGCAGTTCAGTGACCAGGCCAACGGGCCCGCTGGGAAGCCAGGAGCCAGGAGAGGGAGCACTGGGGAACCAGAGAGTGAACCCTATCAATGGTTTAGGGTGGTAGCAACCACTGAGGAGAATCTGTGTGTCAGAGAAGGGAAAGGCAGGTGGGGGAGGGAGCTGGGTCTGACATTGGCAGACCTTGAGAAGACCTATAAAGAGATGAGGATGGCTTTTGATTCAAACACAGGAAAATAAAAAATATCATCAAAACACATAGTCTGTAAGACAATAGGATAAAAGGCAGCCAGGTGCGGTAGTACACGCCTATAACCCCAGCACTCTGGGAGAGGCTGAGGCAAGAGGACTGGAAGTTTAAGGCCAGCCTGGGCAATGCAGTGACTTTGCAAGATCCTGTCTCAAAATTTAAAAAAGGGTGGAGGATGTAGCTCAGTTTGAAGGCCTTGGGTTCAATTGCCAGTACTGGGGAAAAAAAAAAAAAAAA
>PVJO010023548.1:0-25922 GCA_004026905.1 Hystrix cristata | reverse complement strand
AATCTAATTACAAACACATTTTATATTTACATGAAAATAAGAATACCATAGTAGACTGGTAAATATTAGAAAAGATAAGCTGCTTGCACACTGTCCTTTACCATATTTTTCTACATAAAATTATATGTGGCACTACTTTCAAGACATTGCAAAAGCTTTGTAAATAGGGAAGAGGGGTGTGAAGTGAGGGGAGGGGAACAAGAAAAACGAAGCAGCATGAGTTATCATGCATAGATACAAATCCCCTGTGATGAATATTATGACTTTGTACATCTAAAATGGACCATTAAAATAAAATTAAAAAAAAAAAAAGAAGAACAAGAGATTGCAGACTAAATATCCTAACTCTGTTTGAGAAGTGCAAGTTGTCCTTTGGTTGGCTACACTCTGCTATCGATAGCCGTTTTTAACAGTCCTCTTTAATGTTTTATGGGTTTTATATGAAAATTGTTACCCTTTATTTTAACCTACAGTTAGCCAACGTTTAATAAGTTATTGCTCAGATTTTTAATTTCAAATTTTATGAAATGGTTTATCTTAGGTGCATGTCTTATACCGGACAAATACTTCAGATTTGACTTGTTATTCAATCTAAACTTTAATTTGTTTGGTGATTATGGCCTGAATGTGTCTGTTCCAAAATCATGTTCAACTTGAAGGGCAATGTGACACTGTTAACTGGGAGTGCCTTTAGGAGAGTCAACGGGATTAGTGACTTTGTAAAGCACAGGAAGGAGCTGACAAGGCCCTTTCGCTCTTCTGTTTTCCACCATATGAAGACACATACAAGGGTGACCCAAGTGTACAGGCAATGTTTAACTAAAATAATTACAGTAAAAGACACATTGTCATTAATCCTCATTAAAGTATTTCTCTTCATTTGAACACACATAGGTCATTGTTCTTGTTCCTTTTTGAAGCAGTTCTGGATATTCTCATTTGTGAAAGTCTTTGTGAGGTGTAACAAAAAATATGATGAATGGTGCTGCTCTGTGATGTTTCATCCCATGGAACAACAGTCTCTTAAAAACATGATGGTGTTTCGTCTTCCATCACATTCAATGAATCTGGCATCATGAGACTTGTGAGTCTTCCTCAAAGTCAAGGTGACCATGAAAGATAATTTTGGATTTTGTATCCATTCAGGACAACCATTTTGAATGAGTGCATCCATTTTGAATCCATTCGGGACATCCAGGCAGCAACCATACAGCAGCTAAAGACTCTCAGAAGCTAAGATTTTCAGAACTGCTTCAAAAAGGGAGTAGGAGGATAGGATAAGTGTTTTCAAAGCAAGGGAAAGTATTTTGAGGGGGCTTTGTCACAGTATGTTTTTATTGTAATATTTTTTAAAAATGTAAATATTCAACATGTTTTGATTATACCTCATAGATACCAGCATCTATGAGAAACAGGAACTTATCAGTTTTTTTTTTTTTTAAACTACTGTCAACTTAATTTTGAACTACAAAGCTCTAGAAATGCTAGACATTAATGTATCTATCCATTTCTCAGTTTGTAGTATTTCATTATGATAGTCAGAAAAGACAAAGTTAGTTATTGCACACATTTATATTTGCTGATATTACTATATGTTTGATCTTAGTTATTTTGATATTTTATACTTTTTTTAACTTTATAAATATGCCTCATGAACTTAACTTTGTAAGCATGCCTTGAATACATTTGTCTTTTAAGCTCTTTGTATGTATTTCTTCATATAAACAGAAACACATACACATGCTGCCCTTTCAAACTTGGCATTAGATGAAAGAAGACAGGGTGGAGAGGGAATTAGATGCAATGGAATCAGAAACTCTTCCTTCTGTTATGGTTTAGGTAAAGTAGAAGAAAAACAGACTGATGACAAGATTCAAGGAAATGAGTGGTAACTCATAAAGGGGTAGATATGATGATATAGAAAGGAGAGTATGATTAGCATAAAATCAAGAAATGAAAACCTCTGTCAATGTGAAGAAATAGACAAGGCTGAGTGCTGATTTAAAACAAATCGAGGGAGGGTGTTAATAAGAATATCACTAGTTTATTGCTGAAGTCATAATCAAGAGTACATTTGTGGTTAGGATGCTGAAGGAGAACAAAATACCAGATTCTGCCTAAAGCAGATGTTGAAATCTTTGACAGTTTATAATACTAGAGTATGGGGCTGGGGATTTAGCTCAGTGGTTAGAGTGCTTGCCTTGCAAGTGTAAGAGCCCGAGTTAGATTCCCAGCACAAAAAAAAAAAAAAAAAAAAAAAAAAATACTAGAGTATGAT
Source organism: Hystrix cristata (assembly GCA_004026905.1). Classification (NCBI taxonomy): domain Eukaryota; kingdom Metazoa; phylum Chordata; class Mammalia; order Rodentia; family Hystricidae; genus Hystrix; species Hystrix cristata. The sequence goes on along the minus strand of PVJO010023548.1, from coordinate 23,644 downwards.
ATGTTAGTAAGAGTTTTTAAGAAACAGTAAGAGAAGTGGGAACTTATGAAAAAAAGAAAAACTGAAAACAAAATTTAGATTTAAATATGAGTTCTAACATTAAAGAGTTCTACAACACAGACAGTTAATGGAACCGCAAGGTTTAATGTACTCAGTTGTAAAGAAGAACGTCTGAACTTGCAGTATTCTATAATTATTAAATTTGAAAAGTGTCAAAACTTTGAAAACTCTGGGAATATTTGCACATATTAATGCTATTAAACATCTGAAAATACTGTGAGCACTAAAGTTCAGGTAGAATAAGTAATGTATTTTTAATATCCATAGCAAAATAGTAAGAGTTCTTACAGACAGATAATGGGACAGGGAAAACGAACAATTAGCAAGAAGGAAGAAATCTCGCAGAAGACTTGGAATATAAAATATACATCAATTCAAGCAGCATATATAATAGAAATCAGGTAGAAGGCAGTGAAGACTACAAAGTTATATTAGGCCATTAGAATAAGAGAACAAAATGAGAGATCCGGGCTTCTGCTGTGTGAGAATGGAAAATATGTTTTAAAAAAGGCATCCAAGAAAATAGTTAAATGAATAGAATATATATTTTAACAATATGTTCATTGAATGCCTATTCTGGTACTTAATTAAATAAATTAAATGAACATTAAATAAATATTCATTAAATGGCTATTTTGGTTCTCTATCAAATAACACAAAAGAATGACAATACGAGGCACTTTGATACGAGATATTTAATTAGCTTGCACACCGGCAGTATGGTGAGGCCCTGGTCTCCTTGAGAGAGTGTGTGTGAATATGGACGCTAAGTGCTGCTAAGCATATATTCCACGGGGAGCTGTGCATTCATGTAGAAGACTCTGGGTACCCCGAATAGCAATCCGGAGGTCAGACGTACAAGAGCGCTGTGGTAAACAGCCTCAGAATGGCTACTGACACTCCCTTTATCCAGCTATTCTTGGCCTCTTCTCCCATTACCTCCTCCAAATGTGAGCTAGACTGACTGACTTCTAATGAACACAATGCAACAGAAACGACATAAACAATCCGTAGTTTTTATTATTGTTTACTCCGCTCATTTTCTTTTAGGTGTTTTGCCTAGATGAAAGTCAGTTTTCATGTTGTAGTGTGGAACAACATGGAAAAGACCTGCCATGTCACAAAAGAGTCCTGCTCAGAGGCAAAGGTGACAAGAAATTGTAGGTGGTTGACAGCCCCAGGAAGAGTTTAGGAGCAGAAAGTCCCCATTCGGTGGAGCCTGTAGATGATTTCGTGTATCTTGCCAAGAGCATAACCATGAGTTCATGTCATATCCTGAGCCAGTGGAAGCCAGGTAAGTGATTCCTGGATTTCCAACACTCAGAAGCGGACATAATACCTGACGGTTCTCGTAGGCTGATAGATAGCAAGAGACTTTTTATTCAGTGTTAATATCTACTGTAACAATTCTTGCTATATTTTGTATTGTTCGTTCCTTTCCTGTCTGGTGAACAATGAATGCCCACAGACATCACGGACAGTGCGACGCTGAGCTAATGTCTTCGTGAGGCCCAGATCGGCACGTAAAGAAGAGTAGCGATTAGAGATGGTCAGGAAATTAGCCGCTGGAAGAGAAGTGGAATTTATGCCCACAGAGGAGATATGGAGGCCTCACTCTCTGAGAAAACACCTTGATAGAAAAGAAGCAAATTATACTGTTCGCTTATTGAAATAAATTCAAGCTTCTTCTAAGACCATCAGTACTGAAGAACAATATTTACCAATATTTAAGAAGTTTATTTTCTGGAATATAAATTTTGCTTGGAAAACTTTTTCAAAAACTTGATCAAAATTTCAAGGTTTAGTTATTTATTTATGTATTTATTTTTACCAATTTTTCAACCCAGTACCTTCTCACTAAACCACATCCTTAATCTCTTTTTTTTTTTTTTTTTTTGACTGGGTATCAAACTCAGGGCCTTGTGCTTGATAGGCAAGCACTCTAACCACTGAGCTAAATCCCCAGCATCCCTAACTCTTTTACATTTTCTTTTAGAAGTTTAAACATAGACTTGCTAAATTGCTAAAGATAAGTTAAAAATTTGCATCCTGCTGCTTCATCCTCCCAAATGGCTTGACTATAGGTATATGGCAACTATGATGACTAAATTTTGAGTCTTTAAATTCACTCTTGGCATCACTCAGGACTACCAAAAAAATTGAAAAAAAAAAAAAAGAATTAGCTCAATGACTTCTCCTTAGCTCATATTGCTTGTGTTGATATAATCTTACTACTAACTACCATTATTTTCAGTTTTGTTTCATAAATTTTGCTTTGTATATTGTATTAGCTTTCCTGTGCCACCAGAATTTGCAATGTAAAGAAAGAGAGGTTTAATTTGGTACATAGTTTAGGAGATTCCGTTCTTCCCTGGCTCCAAGGCAAAAATATCACGCAGAAGGATATGGTGGAGCCAAGATGCTTCGTTAATGGTGGCCAGAATGTAGAATAGGGGCAGAGTGCTGGAGAAGAACAGCCCCGAGACTCCGTGACTCATCTAGAAACATTCAAAAGTAGTGTTTACTAATCTGTCAGCTGATCTAATTGAGAGAATTAAGCTTAACCTCTACATTTCACCCCTTGTAAAACTGACATGCAAATACATACTCTTACTCCATACCTGAATCTGCAAATAATCATAAGAACATAATTTTAGCTAACTGGATATGATTGTCCTGCATACGACTAAAACCCAGTAATCCTTTTCCTAATGTCCCAATAGTCTCAGTATTGCTAGGAAGTCCAAGTCCAAGTCCATGCTCGGGTACCCTCTGAGATCAAGGCAAACTCTTATCTACAAACTGTTATAAAGACTGACAAAAAGTTACATAATCCTAACATATATGATGCAAGGTAAAATTCTCATTCCAAAAAGAGGGAAAGGGGGATAGAAAAGAATTAGAACCGAACAAGACTGAAACCCAGCAAATCAGAAAGTAAATCCTATCGATCCAGGTTCAGCATCCAGAACACATGGTGGTTGGGTGTAATTTCCGAAGAGTGGGCCCGCACCCCCGTTATCTTGTCAGTCGCAGCGCACATGGCCTCTTTCTTGGGCTCACTCCACTCACCCACTGAGGATATTCTTGTTGCACATCCCATGTTTGTTTTATAGCCAACTTCCTAGGGTCTCCATAGCATCTTTAGCTTTATTGCTCCAGTTTCACACAACTCCCTCCCAAGGACTCCTTGCCTGGATTCCTTCAAAATTATGGTGTAAGCCTCTGTGACCCCACAGTGCGTCCCCAAAAACCAGCATCACCTGGACAAAGTCAAGGTCTTTGGTCACATCAAGCCTTACCATGGCTACAATGTCTGAGTGCCTGAATGGCTGAGCACAATGCAATGAATCACTGAGATTCAATATTCTAGGAGATCCTTATAGGCTGAGGCTCTCAAGTATTTTCTTGGTAAGTCTCTAAATTGCCCAGGCTGGGGTCAAATTTTTGATCATCCTGCATCAACTTCCCAGAGTGCTGGGATTATAGGCTTAGGCACTACAGTTTGCCAGTAATTGTCTTTTGTGTCTGGTTTATTTTACTGAATGCCTATGTTTATTGTGCCACTATTCATAATGGCTAACAAATAGAATTAGCTTATATGCCTGTCAACAAATAAAAGGATAAAAATGGGGTACATTCATTCATTAGTCAGCTACAAAGAAGCCTAAAATGTTAACATCTGAAACAAAATGGATGGAACTGGAGAACAGTCTTAATCATTATTTATCTCTGAGATGTAGTACCAAATACCCACAACTCTAAGAGGGAAAGGTTTATTTTGGTTCACAGTTTATAGTGGTTGTAGTCTATAGTTGGCTGGCTTCAGGGTGGGCAGAATGGCAGAGGCATGTGTTAGAAGAGAAACAGCTCATGGCACGGCAGACAGGAAGCAGAGGGAGATCAAGGGAGGAGGGGGAGAGACTGACCCTTCCAGACCACGCCCCAGTGACCCACCCCTTCCAACCAAGCTTCACCTACTAACGTCTCATTTTGCAATAAATTCACCGGTGGACTAAGCCACTGATAAGCATCACACCTCCATGATCCAATCACCTCCCCAAACCTCTGCCTGTGTGTGCATGAGGATTTAGAGGAACATATAGATATAAACCGTAAGAAAAAATATATAATTTTTCTGCATTTAAAGAAAAAGTGGAATACAGGAAACAGGGAAATGTTATTTTCCAGAGTGAGTGACAGCTGGAGACTTAGCAATGATTATCATATTCTTATATTTGTACCTTATGAATCCAATAATAATATGTAAGGTTTATAAATTTTAAATAGATATGCTACACTTCTTTAAAAAGTTGGTTGTGTTATTCATGTCAGTTGAATTTATCTGGTCTCTTTTATATAAATCACTATTGAAATGTCCTCCAACATTCTCGAACACAGGTTGTATACTTGTCAAATTTAACACACGTCTCTAATAACATTGCGATCAATTCACATCAAAATCAAATTGCATAACTTGATCTAAATCTCTTTTTATATTCTGCCCTTGATTCATCTCTAATGCTGTAGATTAAAATTTGGCAGCTGGGATATATACCTTTGGACACACCAGGACTGTTAATTGAAAAGCAGTCGTTTTTTTTTTTTTTTTTTCAATCATCAATACCCATGACCTATTCAAGTTGGAATTAGCTATCAACTTAGTTTATTTTCCAATGTAAAGATCTAAAAATCATAAAAAGTCAAGCTTAAATTCATACCCAAGACTATATCCTGAATGTATCTCAAAGTTTTTCTTGTCAGTTAGATCTCTTCCACTCATGGATACATAAATTAGGCAGAATTAAAATAAGTAGTTACTTGCTAGTAGTTCTGAAAGTTAAAATTTTAGATTCTAAGAGCATACGAAAAGAAGAAAGTCATTTTGAGAATCAGTCAGATTATTATATGAAGTGGGTATAAATGAAGTTCTTTTACATAAAAAAAGAACTTGAAAAAAGGCTAAATAGATTTCACTCAATTACTTTGCCTGAAGAAAATGTCAGGGAGATTCTTATACTTGGATCAGTCCTTGAAATGGGCAATTAGCAATATTACACTGACTAGTGACATGCTTTTGTCAGTGATTTATACTTTAATATGGTGTAATCATTTATAACTAAGAACATCTAAAAGGTCCTCATTAAGCCATCAACATTTTGTGAAAATATGTAATTCATATTATCTGCTACTTGCTACCAGATTTTATAAGTAGAAGACATTCATTTAGGTTGTTTTTATTCCATCTCTCTGAGAAGTGAGATGCCATAAATGATTGCATCTTATTTCATGATGAATATGTAGTACAAGAGAAATGGTGACTCATTTCATTTAGAAATTACAAATAAATGCCATTCTTTGTCGTGAATCATGTGATTTTTTTTTTACTCTTGAGCCATTTAATTTTTTTTTTTTGAGTCATTTAATTTAAATAGCATACTCCTATACTTACTGGTAAACAGAAATAAATATCAAAATGCTAGTTTCCAAAATAGTAGCACTCATAATAATTGTTATGCTTTCCAGAACAGTCACATATAGGATGTGCAATAAAAACACCAGTATTACGGATGGATACATACATGAGATTCTCCTGTTGAGAGACAATTCTCCGTGGGTCTTTGCATTTCTGAAAATCTCCACACTATTTATTTCAGAGATGTTTCTGTAGCAAAGGGCTTTGGAATCTATACTGAGTGTCTCCTCTTGGGATAGAAGTCATGTTTTTGTTCCTGATCAGGACAACAATGATAATGTCTCCCTCCAAGCAAATATTGGGCAGGTCTGCTCGTACCTCGTACTGATTGTGATTGCCTCAACTTGGTTTTCCTCAGTTGTGACCTGATGCCAGCATTCAACTGGATACTCCGAGTTGCCATAAAACCTTGAGAGCAAGGCCAAGGGAAAGCAATGAGAGCATAAAGCTAATGCTGCCTTCTCCGAGGCACAAAGAGCCCTGTCTTTGACACAGTGTCTTGTGCTTTCTGCTAGCTCAGTCCCTGTGAAACTGTAACCTGCTAGGAAGTAACTTGCTAGTTTGCAAGAAGGAGAAACCGCAGACCCGTTACAAATTTTCTCTCTCCCTCTTCTGAAGACCTGTGCTCCATGGCATTCTCTTTATTCTTTGATCTACACATTCTGAATCACACGGGTACCAGGGAATATTGGGATTCATCTTCCTACTTTTTACCATAATACCAAGAGCTCCATATCCATCACCAGCTGTTGTAATTACTGAGATCTCAAACTCTTCCTCTTTCTGAAACTCAACACTTTCTTATATTAAAAGTCGCACAGTGATTAATAGCGGGAGTAATTTTATATAAATTCACTAATTTAATACTTTCTAAAATGCTGAGAGGCCTTATCACATGTATTTTTCTGACGAGACTGAGAAATGTGATGATGACATAACCAGGGACGTGCAGGTATGAGTTGCTTCTTACATCTAGCATCTCTCGTATCAATGAAGAGGATTTTGTGTGTAACTCTACAATTTTGCACCATCTATACAAGAAAAAAAAAAAAACTTTGATATATACTACAAATCTGTATAAGGAGATTCATAGACAATATACAGGACATTTTTGGATATCTTTAACAATATTAGAAACATAAAAACTTTGTGAATCATGGTAGCAAGAAAGGCATTGCTAAAAAGAAAAGACTCTAAATAAAAATATATAATATTATGAAATTATTTAATATATTTTGAAATAAATGACCACAATAACACTACACCTTAAAACTAGTGTAATTCTGTGCTACAAATTCCATTTGACCCAATTATTCCTTTTCTAGGTTCCTTCATGAAAGAGTCAAAGACAGTGGTACATGCACACCCATGTTTTTGCAGCCCAAGTCATAGTAGTTAAATATCGGAAGTGGCTTCTAGGTCCATCAACAGATGAATGATTAAAGAAAATGCAGTTTTTACACAGATTGAAGTACTACTCTGCCACAAAACAGATTCACTTCAGTCATTTGTACGTAGGATGCATCTTGAGACCGTAAAATTAAGTGAAATAAATCAGACACACAAGCTTAAATACTGCATGCTTTCTCTTATAGGAGAAGTCCAAAGTATAAATAAAGGACAAAATAAAAGTTAGATGATCGGAGGTAGAGAAGTGTATCTTTCTAAAACAGGAAGGAGATCAAAAGATGAATGGAAGGGAGGGGAGGGAGGGAAAGCATGAAAAAGAATAAATTAAGATGTGTTATGTACATGTGCCAGTTCCCCACAAGGAATGTGCACATTATGTACTACATAAATGTACTAAAGAGAAACTAGTTAAATGCAAATAAAACAGTATAAATAAATAATTTTAGCTCTAAATACAAAGTTTAGATAAAAGAAAAATATTGAAGGTAAAATATCCAGAGTTTAGCCCAAGAATACATTAACCCAAAAGAAAAAAAAAAAAAAAAGGCAAATAGCAAAATATAAAAGTAGAAATTTCTGGAATAGAAAACTTGGGTCTGGACTGTCTGGGGTCCAAGTACTCCCGACACACTCCTGCACGGGAACTGTCTCTCTCTCGTCTTAGAAAGAAGAAGCAAGAGAGACCACAGTGGAAGTAGAAGGAAGTTTTACTGTCTGAGGAAGGCGCAAGCCACTTCCGACGGGACAGAGGGACGTCCAGAGCTGGAACACCGCCTGAGCGGGTCTAGGGTTGTAGATTTACAGAGGTTGGGGCCTGACATCGCCCATCCCCAGGAGGGGTCCCTGCTTAATTGGTTGCTATGCTCCGTGTCAGGGGCTGGATAAATGTGAGTAGGGGGAGCGTCTAGCATGGTAAGGGGATTTTCCTGTTTTTCTCACTCGGAAGCAGGAAAAATGAGAACGTAAGACCCCCTTTCAGACAATCCGAGGGCGAGAGAGAGACTTGTTAGTTTCACTTCAAGCAAGGGAGTTAGAGGAATTTGGGGAAGTCAAGGGCCACGCTGTACCCTGTAGTAAGCAGCTAAAAAAACCCCACAGACTGTTAGCTTTCTGACTGAGCGCTAAAATCCAGACATAGATGGGGAGATACAAATTGCAGGGGTCCAAAACTATCTATCCCTTCTTATCAATCCCCCTCTCCCTACAAAACAGTATATGAAGAAAGATGTAGAAGGAGAAAGAGTAAGAGGAGAAAACGGAAGGCTTTTGATCTTTACACCTCAAGACAAATTTGAAAAATGAAGTATGGCTGAGATAAATAAAATGGACAATATAAAGTAGAATGAGAGACAGAATAGATATTAAATCGAATTATCTCTTTGCGAGTAAATTAAAAGTTAGTAAGCGGGTGATTTAAAATGTATAAATTTCTAAAACTTCCTTAATATGTAACCTGAATTTCTTTGTTATTACTAACAAAACTGAATCAGTAGTTTTAATAATTGTCACCGAACATGCACATTCTTATTCAATTTTTGAAATGATCAAAGAAATGATAACTCCATGCTTGGAAGATTATGCCAATATATATATAAATGGGTAAAAAAATTACTAGCTCACTTTGTGATTCTGATATAATAATTGCCTCGTATTTTCTAGATGATTGCTAGTGACTAGTAATCACATGCAATTAAAATAAAACAGGGAGGAGAGATAAACAGAAGGAATGCTGCAAATCAAGTTGTAATTTTTTTCCTCAGGAATTCAAACCTTTTTTATTTCTCTGTAGCACATTCCACTCTAGAACTCATTGGTCAGCACATCATAATATCGCCCTCTACCTTGCCTTGACTGCAAGGGGTCATGGGAAATCTGGGAACAGAAGGGTCAACTCAGAAACAATGCAGCTGCAAATATATTTGAGAATCTCTTGGTCTGAAAGGAAATGCAGATACAGGACATGCTCTTTCATAGTCACCAAGTTTGAAGCAGATTTAAACTAAATATAGGAAATATGATGTAGTTGAAATACATCAACTACATCTCTGCCTGAATCATTGAAATAAGAAACAAAATAGAAATTACTGCCCAAGTGTATGGCTCAAAAAAAAAAAGGAACCATAAACACATTTTCAGTAGAACCTACTTGTTTTACTTTGCATATTATTACTAGTCATTATCAATCATCTGGAAAATATGAAGCAATTACTTTATCAAAATCATAAACTGAGGTAGCTTATCCATAATTCATTCATTTCTTAAGTATACATTTGTTAAGGGGCTTATAAAACTGATGAATTAATAAAAATAACTATTTTAGTGCCTAACGTGTAACACACATTGTTTACACATGTATATGTTATATAAGCAATTATTCAGTAAATTAATAATATTTTTATTAATTTGAGAGAGAAAATGATTGAGCCAATAGTTCCACATTTCATGCTAGATTCCTTGATGTTACAGTGGGAGAATTCGTCACAATTCATTTGATATTTGCTAAAATAGATTCCCATATTAATGAATTATCTAAGAGGAAAAAAATAGATTTTTGATTGTTCTTTGCTTTATGATTTTTGAGACATCATGAAATATTTGCTCTGTTCAACACTTTTCTACTCTGATTTCACTTATTAACTCATTTGCAGTTTTTGTATAGGTGCTCTCAGCCTAGAGCATTGGCATGCACCTGTAATTCTAACTGTTGGGGAGACCAAGGCAAGAGGATCAGGAGAGAGAGAGAGAGAGAGAGAGAGAGAGAGAGAGAGAGAGAGAGATAGGGGCCGGGTGTTCCCCAGGAGAAGCTCTGTTGTGGCTGGTTCTCCCGAAGGGGACTTCACTGTTCTCATCGCATAAGGGGCTCGGGGCCTTGCTGTCATCCAGGAAGACTAATGTTTGTTTTGGGGTGCTCTGGTCTTCATCTCTGCTGTGAGCGTTGTATCCTGGTTCCAGGATAGATTTCTTCAGCCATCATCTGCAGACTTGGTCATACAAGGGACAGTGCTGTGGGCTCCCGGCCCTTGAGTGGATCTTTTGGGTCTCCAGTGCACAGATACACATTCGGCACTCTTCCTGCATTTGGCTTGTGGGTGAATATTGTAACTTATAAATGGCCTGTATTACATCTGCTCTCTTGGAAACCATTGACTCTAAAAAGGTAACTAATACACCTCGTTATTGCAAATACAAGTATGGGGTGATACTTCTTGAACAAAAACTGCTAAATTTCTAAAATTATAAAAAGAAATACTAAATAGTTTTAGAATTAATGGATAGAATTTATTGTTATAAAACATATTTTGAATTAAATATGTACTGCTTATTAATATTAAGTACTAAATTGTTGTAAAAGTATTTGGAGTGAAATATGTACTATTAATTACTATTTACTGCTAAATATTTACTACTTACCATTAGTGTTCAATGAGTTTTTATTATATAGCATAACTATGATAAACCCTCTCATATGTAACCTCCAGGGATTTTTTTTTTTTTCTTCTATGTAAAGGAAATTGATTCCTGCACATTTTAAGAAAACGGTCTTAAGTGACGCTAAGAGGAATCTCCTGTGTGTTGGCCTTTCATGTCCTGGTCACAATATTTCCTGCTGAATTCCACTTTCTGAAAACAAATGTGAGCCACATGTAAGTCAGGAGCACCATAGCATCTCTCAATTATAGGAAAGCCCAAAAGCCTTCCACATTTGTCATCTTATACTTGTCTGGTCTTCTACACAGCAAGAAACCTCTGATTCAGGCAGTTTCCTCACTTCAGCTGTGGAATATCCATTCTTAAGAGATACATAAAATACACCACTCCACCTCTACAGAAAGGAAAGAATGGAGCAAGGAGCCTGACCCAAATTATGTTGTCATAAACTGAATGTTTTATTTTCTCTTCCTTTATTTTTACCAGTGGGAATATAGGAGAAAGGCCAAGAACAGAAGTATAGCGGGAAGCAAGATTTGGACCATAAGCATGTTAAAATTAATTTCTTTTGCATACAATAGTTTTGAACCAAATTTAATAGGAAGTTGGCAGTGATATACACATTCACTACTGGTTGGAGTGTTCTATAACATTCAAGCTCTTCAGTTACTGAGTACTTGAAGGAATCTGATGGAACTCAAAATTATATTATTCTTTTCTGCACAGCTATTAAAAATTAGGTGCTTCATCCCATTCAAGTAACCGTTCCTAACATACCAACCTGGGATATTTTCGAGTAGCTGGCTACTCGGCGTAGGCCGTAGTGGCTAGTATTGGTTCTCAAGTCATAGTCTTCATATTATTTTGACTCTGAAGTTTACTTGAAAACTTCTTCTTTCAAGTTTTCCACTCACTTGAATTTTTCCATTTTCTTCTGCTTATATTATTCACTGTTCACTGACTCTGAGTTTGCATTTATTTCATGTACTAGGGATAGAGTCAAAATCAAATCATTTTATTGTTCATATGCTTTGTTTTATTTCAAAGATATTTTGCCTCTTAGGGCTTAAGATCTCACTTGGCCAGCCTTGACTTTTATATTGTTCAATAGAAAGACAACTGCTTGCTCCCAGCTCCAGTTAGCAGTACATTGTGCAAAAGCTGAAGTTCCACTTCAGAATTTATGGATAGAATTTATTGTTATGAAAACATATTTTGAGTTACATATGTACTGCTCATTGCTGTAATGACAATTCTCAGGATTATTCTCTGATCTTTAATAAAAATGTAATAGAAGAAATTCCTAATTATTGAACAGCTAATACTTAAGACACCGAGAACAATACACAGCTGCTAATGCTCATAAAGACCATACAAAGAAAGTGTTATTTGCTCTCATTTTCCATCTGAGAAAAAAGAGGCTGAGAGAAATGAAATAATATGACCAGGCACAAATTACATACATTGAGCAAATATTTAAAATTATTATCTGCCTATTTTCACATCTAATGTTTGTTTATAATAATCTCCACTATTTTATTGTTATTTTTTTCTATACATTACAAAATCAATAACATGACTTTTTTATTTTCTTTGTGTTTAAATATTCTAGTGTTTTGAATTTTTTTTTTTTTTTTTTTTTTGCCAGGAATCGAACTAAGTGCCTTGTTCTTGCTAGGCAAGCACTCTAACCACTGAGGTAAATCCCCAGCCCTTGAATTATTTTTTTAAGATATGTTTATTTTCATAGTGTTTTCAAATGAAAAATATTTGTTTAGAGACATTTTGTGTACAAACTGATTTTTTGGTACTGGAGATTGAACCCAAGGCCTGTGCCATTTTAATTGAGGAGTAGTTGAGATTTAAGTATGTCTGATCTACTTTGGACAACTTAATTTTTTAAATATAAGCATCAAAACTCCTCTAACAAACAAGTAATATAGTATTATTTCAGTATTTATTTTCTTAGACTCTTTGTTTGTAGTAGCAGGGACTAATTTGTAGTAACTCGGCATAGTTTCCTTAAACTCAAGTTTCTCTTAAGGAAAATCATAAATCAGAGTTACCAGAACAGAACCTGAAGTCAGAAAATTTGATGAAAAGAGTTGAAACGTGAGATCTGCACTTCCATCAGATGTGTTGGCAAATTGGCCAGAATCATAGTCAAAATTTTGAGCTATCATCGCTCATCTTGATTTCAAGGATCCTGCCTGGCCCACAATAACAGATCAAATTAACCACTCTTATCGCCTTTTTTTCTATTACCAAACTGCAGCTGCAGAAATGAAATGTGAGGATTGTTTTTCTGTTTTCCACTTAGTGATTGTGTCCGTGCCTGGTGCATTCATGCTTTTCTCTTGAAATGAAAAATCAGCGGTTGATTTTATAGGTACCTCTTGATGATTTGTCAGATTGTATAAACTCAGTCACTTTTATACATTCTGGAAAGACATCTGTGTAAAAGTCTGTCTTCAGACATCTTTTAATGATTAAACAGAAGTAACTGCAGAAAATTTTCAACCTTGCCTGCCGCTGTGGCATTTGTTTTTTAGTATTTCTTTTTACATCAGGGTCCGATAATCATAAGAAGTACCTGTGAAACCAACTGGAATTGATTCTGGTATTCCCCTTAATATGGGATTTTACAGGCTCAATTTGATATTTTTCCTTATGGAGCTGACCCGTAATTATCAGCCGAGGAAGTCTTTGGAATCTGCTGAGAAGCGCTCCCTTGGCCCACTTTCGTGATACGGTTGGACAGCAGTCTATTCAGGGGGATGTAATGGTCAGACCCCTCACGTCTCATAAGAGAATTCAGTCATTCATGGAACAAATTTTTATCGAGTGCCAGCCATATGCCAAACACACTGTTCAGGTCACTTAAACCGTGTAAGTGAGCAAAAGATAAAACTATTTGCCCTTGTGCAGGATGTCAGTATGGTTGCAGAAAGTTAAAAGAAAGCACTAAGTTTGTATAGTTATCTCGTAATGCAAAATACTCATGTCTAAGTGGTTCCGAAAGTCTATATTCTGGAAAGCATAGCAACGCATTTATCAAAAGCACAGGAATGAGAAATCACGTCTGCCTTGATTTGCTGAGGCTGTCAGGACAAAGTGTCACAAGATGGGTCCTTTGAAACGCAGATATTTATGGTCACACGGCTCTGGAGACTGAGTCCAAAATCAAGGTGTCAGTAGGATTGATTCTGTCACTTGAAAAACATCATCCCCATTAGGTTTTGTCTTCCATGGCTTTGTCCCTGTGTCTCTCGCATCATCTTCCCACTTCACGTACCTCTCTGTGCAAATGTGCAGTCACATTTAGGCTATTATCAGATGAGGGCTAGCCTTAGTGCTCTTTTAACTTAATTAATTACATTTGCAATGAGACCATTTCAAAATAAAGTCATATTTTAAGGTACCGCGGCTTAGCATTTCCATATATGAACAGGGCGTGCACTAGCCAACCCGTAACAAAGTGTGTGGGAGAAGGCCTGGATGAGACAGCATAAAACCTTCAGGCCTAAGTACTCGAGGCCTAAATTGTTACCCTTTACCAACCATAAAAATGAATTTTCAAAGAATACGATTTGATATCGTGCCTTATCATACACAGAGAAATACTAGAAAAGTCTACAAAAATCTTTGTAAAACTTACTGGAAGGAGGCTATATAGTTCAGTTACTGATTTTACAGTAGTATCTAATTAGGCATCTATGAGGATCCATCTAAGAAAACTTCTCAAGTCTCAGTATTTGGGGACTTGATAAATATTAAAAGAATATTTTACTTTGTAGATCATGTAATTCACAAAATCAAAAGTGATTTTTATCTTTTGTATTGGCTTTCGGAATCTACACTTATGGGATCAATTTGATGATGATCACTTTTACAAAAACGTGCTGACTGTTCTCACATTACTATCTTTATTCTCTATCTCCTTTCATTGAGAAGTATTTGAGCAAGTATATTTTTATTCCCATCTAGTGCGTATGTGTTCTATAACGTTTCAACTATGTTTAAGAAATTCTCTAATTTCTCCATTTCTAATATGTGGTAACAAATTCAAATACCAATTTAAATACTAACTATGACTCTCAAGAATTGATGTTCAGCATCTTTTAGGTTGCCAAAGAACAGTCTTTCATACATTTATTTAGAATAATTAGGTATTATATTTCTAATCTAAAATTGTATTTCAATTTTCCCTTTTTATTCTTTTTTAATCCTTAGATTTGAGCACTGATTTAATCACTATAGTTTTGGTTTTTTCCTCCTTTTTGAGATTATTTCTTATTTATTGTGAGACTGGCCAGGTTCTTTTTTCCTAATCTATGATTTTTCTCACAAAATAATTTTTTCTTTGTCCTTCTATATTTAAAATGTATTTCCTCATATATCATACATGACATATTTATAGGATTTTTTTCTTTTTGCTGAGTGGACAAAATTAACAAGACAGTCTATCAAGAGGAAGGTATTGAAAAATAGAAAAAAGGTTATTCTGGTGAGAATATAGTAATAAGATAGAATACTGCAGAAAAATCTTCAAGACTTACAGAGAAAAAGACAAAGAAAAAACAACAGTGCAAAGACATTTAAAAAAAGAAGAATACAATGAGCAGAGACAGGCAGAATCCTTGCCTATTTTGTGTTTCTCCCACCCCTTAGTATGTTGGGATAAGGAACTGTAAGGTTAGGTCATCTGTGTATTACCCACTCTTAATGCTGCATCAAAGGAGTATCTTCAAATGTGTTGTGTACATATGTAAGTGAGTTGCAATTCACCAGTCACATCATTTTCCAGATAAGAATATTAAAGTTCAAAAGTATTTAACAAGTATCTCTAAGTCACACAGTTAAGTAGAAGGCCAGCTACTGAAAACAATACTCTCACTTCAGAAAAGCAGATGTATGTAAGAATAAACACTGACTTCCACAAGAGTTTCTAGCAATGATTTATTTTCCATCCTTTTGTAGAGCAAAGACATTTGATGGGAAAACTCCCGTGCCACCCAAGGAGATCAATAACTGTCTGAATAGTTGGAAGTTGGGGAAAACACTGCAACCAAAGGACAGCAGAGATACAGCATCAAATAAAATGTAAAAATCTCCTTGAAACAGCTCGTTTCGAAATATGAGAGGTCTGTGGGACTACGTCTCTGGCTTGAATAATTGCTTGAGGGAAGGTGTGGAGATGAAAAACTATGTTCTCTGTGCTCTAGTTCCTTCTTCAAGAAAGGCTCAACCAGTTCAGAGTCCAAGCAAAGACAATATTGCCAGAGGTTTCGATCAGGGAGGGTCACGGGTGCCGTGATGCAGTCACTAGTTCCGTCATCCTTTCTCCAGTAAAAGTCTTTCATGACTGATTTCGATTCTGAGAAGAGAGAGGAGGCTGGGGAACACGTACCAAAAGGCTTCCAACATCAATACACTTGCTAGTCAAAATTTCAATCCTTCCAGCTCAGTGTACCTGGGATAAAATACATGATCAAGATGAAAAAAAATCATCATTTTCATGGAGATGTGCTATTATTCTTCTTTATCAACAATTTTATAAAAACTAGCAGGATTTCTATTTGTTTATGTGATTCATTAAACACACACTTCAGTTATTCCTATAAAAATTGAAATTTCTAAACACTAAAATTGTGAAATCAACTGGGTTTGCTGGGGAAGAGGATTAAAACCAAAGCAGAAGTTAAATTTTTGTGTTTGTTTTCTATCGCTTTGCCTTGTTTTGAATCAGGTCAATGCTCATCCAGAAACTATAGCTTTTCCTTCCAAAGAAGGAATTCAGTTATTCCACAGTTCCACTAAGTTCAGAGAGAATGCTGAACAGAAAGAGCGTGAAGGAAAGGCCTTTAGGAGAAGAGCCATAAAAAGGTAACATTTTTCCTCAGAGAAGGAGACCCAGGCATTTGCAAAGCATAGCATCTGCAATACCAGTGTACTCTGATATAAATTGTTAATAAAAGTGCTCTACCTGAGCAAATATGGATTGAAATTTTTCAGTATATGAGGCCTAAAATCCTTTCAATAAACTGCAGTGGAGATCACCAGAATATCAGAGGTTGTGGCAGAAGCCAATCAATATTGTACAACATAGCCAAAAAGGAGAAAGAAGAAAATATCACAGATACTTACTCATCTATATTACTTATGTCATGGATTTTGCTCAATCTCCATGATGGGAGTTTGGAAGTTGTAATGAAACTCACTTTATATATAACAGAGTAATTATATTCTGAAATGTGTATCTGTGTGTGTAGACTCATCTCTATATGGTTATCATTTTAGGGTATTGTTTCTTGTCATTGTACATCATCATTATTCATTTATTTTAACATTTATTGAATATTTATTGAATATCTGTTTAGATCATGCTAAAATCTCTATCAAATACACACTAACTCATTATTTTTGTTGACATTCTGGTGCCCAAAAAAGGGAGGAAAAAATTTCATAAGTTAATATTGCTTTATAACAACTCACCTTTATCATAGTGGATGCTATATTTATAGCATTGGAAAAATCTTATTTTAATGAGCACTGAGGGGATTTTCTCCCAATTTAGAAGTCTAGAACATCACTAGATCCAGCAGCACACGCAGTGATATCCACGTATGACTCCTTTATACTTTGTAATTCCTAAACAAATGGTGAAGGATGCTCTGTAGTCACTTTATGACATAATTCTAATGCCTTCACTTCTTTTCCCAGTATTAAAATTCCAAATGTGAGCAAAATATTGCCAGAAGCATAATAGAAGCAAAACACTGTTGTATTTACTAAATCTATGGTTCTCTACTAATGAAAAACATACTATTTCCTAATATGTAGTTTGACACTATTTTTTTTACTCTTCCTGAAGCATGGAGAAGTAGCAAGATCTAAGAATAGAGTTAGTTTTTTCAGCGCTGTACTGGATATATGTTAAGAAAAATACTACTTGAATGATACTAACTTAATTGGAATCAAGCAAATTGAAAATAAGTTCTTGATGTTTGAACTAAGAGTAGTCAAACTGTGGTTAGGATCAAGAGCATGAAACTCAAAGTAGAAATAACTGAGGTATCAAGCATTTGGGAAAAAAAATCATGTGAACAGAGTAGAAAGAAAAGACAACCTTCTTGGAATGAAGTTTTATGTAGTAGGGAGTGATGCAGAGTCAGATGACAAATTAGCTAAAGAACACACAGTTCGACAGACAGCTGGCTGTGGCACTGTGCGCCCTGAGGGGGCTGCACTTTCATTGCTGCTGCGCCTTTGCACACAGGTTAACATTTATCGGCTGGAAATGGTCAAGTCACGAAAATGACCGATCATAACTAGTATGTAGGAAGTGAATCTGCTAGAAAAGAAGCTGTTTTACCGGGAAAGATGTAACAATGTCCTTCAACCAAAACATCTGGAAAAATGAATTCTCCATGGAGCAGGCACACTCACTTCTGCCTATTCCACAGAAATTTGATCTACTCCTACGTGAAAGAGTGTAGAGAGTGAATATGTCTGAATTGGCTTAGTGAAATTCATTTCCACCATTTAGAAATATCCCTGTCATTCCAGGGCTGTAGATCCTTATTGATACTTTTTTGGGAATGACAAAACCATATGTATGTCTCGTATTAAATAAGGCCCCTACGATCCTCACCAGACTTGCTCATTTTCTTACTGGGTCATGGAATGGAAGTGATTCTGAAGCAAATGAATCCTACCAATTGAATATGTGGAATTTCAAGCAGGTGTTTTGGAAAATGTAGTTAAATTCCAAATGTTGTTGGTGGAACAATTGATTTGGAATTGAACCTTACCGATTTGAATGATTTACAATTCTTATCAGCATTTTTTCACATTAAGTTCATCCAGTTGAGTAAGATCAATTTCAAGGTACTATAAAACTGACTGAGCATTACTTTAAAAGCCTCAAACATGTATTTTCTTTCTTTCTAAATCTGACTGTGCCATTTGGAGTTTTATACTTGATATTCTGTAAAATCAAATTGAAACATCTTTAACCATCTGGTTGTTTTGTGGATAATTTAGCATACACCCACTTGTGGCAGTTCATTTTAAAGTAGTTTCCAGTTGTGTACTGATCTGTAAGTATTGGAACTTCATTTTAAAATACTAATGTGCTGTAATTATGTATCTCCTGTTGTCCATAGGCTCACTGTAACTGAGGTAATTAAGCTCAATAAAACATATTTTTAGAATCTTTCTCATGAAAATGCTGTTGTCTACACATGGTGGGTATGAAATGGTCAACTAACCGGCACACGGATGTTAGAAACAAGAGGATATTGGGGAGGACTACACAGAGCCGTGTTTTCCAGGTTTTAACTCAGTTGAGACTTGTTTCTTCACTCTCCAAAGGTTTTGCAGGCTTTGTAAATTCTACAGGTATTTGGTAATTCCGACAGAACGCGAGACTGACATACAACCCAGAAAGACACAGTGAAGCCCCTTGCCATGCACAGGCAGCAAATTCATCATGGTCTGTTGGTCACAGGCTCACGTCATTCCCCCTAAATAGTATCAAGGGAAGGAGTTAAGAAAATGACTGTTTCACTCGCGTTCCTGCAGCAGTCTAGGAAGAGCAAGGAAGAACAATCACAAAATACTGTGTTATTATGACTCCAAACAAAGTAAAAATAAAAACCTTAAAGTGATATTAAAAATGAAGAATTCTGTTTGAAGCATGAATAAAGACTTAATACAGTATTAAGTAACCAAAGTACTTAATACAGTATTAAGTAACCAAATACTATAGTATTTGATAGTAGTAATACTTAATATAGACTATAAGTACCGTGTATTATAAATACTTAAGAAGTACTTACTTAAGTACTTGAAGTACTTACTTATACATAAAGTATAAGTAAGTATAAGTACTTAGTACAAAGTACTTAATGCAGTATTAAGTAACCAAATACTACAGTAACCAGATATTACAGCAACCAGTACAGTAACCAAATATTACACATTTGGTTTTGTTTTGCTTTGTTTTGTTTTGTTTTGTAGTAAAGATAGCTATGTAAAACAAAGGGAAACACTCTGTTCTATTTATTAGGAAATTGAAAGTTCAGGGGCTTGACATCTAAGTATCTCAGATCTTCTGGGAGGTGGAAACAGTATTTGAAACTGATTAATATGAATCCAATAATGATCATCTTTCCATTAATATGCACAGCATTTTTTAATCTGTCTATGTAAGTATATCTTACAGAACTGTAATATTCTTTCATTTTTGTCATATATACTTGATTTTTCCTTTATAGACGTGCAATAATATATATGACAAATTCCAAGTTGAAAATTTCTTTACCAATGAAACACTTGTTCTTCAGAAATCTCTATTACTTTTAGCCTGCAAAATCATAATTAAAAATATATTGTATTTTATGCTCAGGTGGATTTATATTTAACCTTTATCTCTCTTTAGTTGAACATTTTGAATTAAAAGCAATACTGAAGATATATTCCTTTATTAGATACTAGCTAATCACAAAAATTATTGGCTCATGAATGGTATTGTCTTTCTAAAAGTAAATACCAATGGAATATTAGAACATTTAATTGGGTATATTTGAATAAACTCTTATTTGTTCTGTGGAAGCATGAACTAAATATGTTATGAAATGATTAGATGATAAATATCCATTATATTTTAATTATATAGATTCCTAAATTGGACAATTTGTACCCAAATAGTGTATATTTACTTGGATATCGAAAGATAAAATTTTAGAAACCAGCAAAGACCTAAATGGCTGTTCATTGTCTTGACAATTCAATCATAATGGAAATATGATTGCCCAGCCAATTAAAGTTGAATTTGAAGGGACTTTCATGTTCTAAAAGCAAAGTCACTAGATTTTCAAAACTGAAACTTGAAGTGCAAATTATTCAAGTATAAACTTCAACCTTATTACTTCTTGTGTTTACCCACAAGACCAAAACTGAAAGTCATTTTCTTGAATGCTATGGACCGTTTATTTATAACTCCTGTAATTATCGATCAGTTTTACTACAGGCATTTCATTGATATCTGGTTGTTAAAATTGACTGAAATTTTGTCACCATCTCCTTAGTCACTTAGTGGATTTATATGTTTTCCTTGTCTTTCGATCATTCTGTAAAAATATGGCTTTTTTCCCTCTACCTGTGGAATTCTTAGGCAACATAAATAAGTAAGTGTACGTCTATGATTTTATACATATCCTTGTATAATACAGCTCCTTAGCAAAGTACATTTGTATTCTTCCTGAGAACACAAGTAGATGAAATTTCACAAACTCTTTTCAATTACATAACCGTGTGACTTAAATCTATAAAATTAAATTCAAACAGAAGTGATGTGCACATGTTTTCCCCCTAAAAGTTCTATTTCCATAGTCTTTCCTCATTGGGCTGAATGTAATAAAAGTAACCATGCTAAACATGGCGGCATGAACATAGGACAAAAGAGCTTCTGTTGGTCTAGATTTTGAGTAACTGTACTGGGGATGCCAGTCACCTATATCCATCAGGAAAACTTGATTTTGACTATTAGGGTGAAGCCATTAGTGTATTTTATTTGTTATACATTTTAGGGGCTGTTTCTTACAGAAGTACGAACTATCGTATATAAAAAGAATGCTTATTGTGTCTAATATTCAATGTATGAAATGAAATATGTCTATGATCTTTAAAACATTACACCACAGGACAACACTCAATTTATAACATTCTGTAAATGAAGAAGAAAACTGGATTGATGACATAGGTGACACGATTAGTTGTTATGTCAGCGAAGTCATGTTTATGAGACAGATGTAGGTTCTGAGTATTTTGTAATGTAAAAAAAGGGAAAAGAAGATTAGGAATATTTGAGATGATTATTTAAATCTCAATATGAGAGCTAAATATCTGAAGTAGATATGGTTTAAGAGTACACGAATGAAGTAGGAAATAAAATTAGATAGCACAATGGATGTAATACTAAACAATAGATTAAAAAACCATGATTTAAATGCTAAAATATTTATTCTCTACCCTCCGAGTCTAGTAGATATATTTAGGTTTAAAGCTTTCCAATATAAGGATTATAAGAATTCTCACTGATAAAATACCTTTGTTGACCACCCCAAATTAGTTGAAAGAAAGATGGATGACAATAGAAAGGGGAAAAAATATACTCTTGTGCCATCCAGTAAACTGAGATTTGTTACACTCAACAAAGACACTCACTTGACAAATACAAAATAGTTTCTGTAGCCAACAAAAAGAAAAAAAAAGAGTTTTAAGCCTGATTCATGTATTTTTTTTAAATTTACAAGTAGTATATGTCACATCCAGAAATGTAACTGATGTTTCTTCATGAAGTACTCAAGTTTGGAAAGAGATCACTAGAGCGAAATTTCTAGAAAATTTCCAAGCAGCAGAAAAGTGAGACCTGGCCTGGGACCCTTCTTACTTTTGGACCCAATCAAGTAAGAAACATCTGTGAAAACTGCATCTATCATTGCAGTTCTGACCATAGAAATCTGACAGATTTTGACAAGCTCCGAGTTTGGGATTGGGTTCTTCTCTCTCGTTCTAAAAGGCAATTGCGAGTTTGTTATTGGACCATAGCGGTCCATATCTAAAAATGGTTCTTCTGTGAGCTTCAGAATGTGACACTCAAATAAAAACGGCATTTCTCATCATGCATCATGCCCAGTGTTTGAGGCTTCGTCTAACTTCAAAAGCAAAGTTCTCACCCCGGAATGAATAATGTTCCTGCTTTCTGCTGCACTTAAACCTCTATCTCATTGGGGACATTGCCTCAAGATTTTGCTATCTGAGCAGAAAATTCATTTCACTAATGAAATAGCTCATATTCCCAAATGGGATAATCCAAATAAATATCGCATTCATCCACCATAATATTTAAAAGTTTTCCATAGTCCACAGTAGTAGGAACATTCACAGTGATCTTACCTTCATATAGAGATCTTGGACATAGTGTACTACATCTCAGGATATATTTATTTCCTTTAAAATGAACAGCAGAGGGGTTGGGGATGTCCTCAGTGGTTAGAGTGTTTACCTAGCAAGCACGAGGCCCTGAGTTCGATCCCTGGAACAAAAAAAAAAAAAAAAAAAAAAGAACAGCAGGTTATGCAAGCTGCGGCTCACCCACAATTGAATCAATATGGAAGGCTACTGATGAGACTTCTGAAGGTATTTGTAAGTGGCACAAGACATTATCCCTGTCTAAGCAGTTTGAGCTTCCAGGCACCAAGGAGTTGAGGGTAAGAGGAGGGACAACTGACAACTGACGAAGAATCAGTGACCCTTCCACCAGCACTTGTGGGCCTTGCAACAGGGGAAAAATCAGGATCTCACGTCTCATAATTTAAAAATATATATAGTAAACATATAAAATGACAAATATGATTTCAGAGAGATAAAGGCAAAAATTTGTTCTTTTATAGGCAAAATTCAAACATAAATTTTATATTAACAAAATCATCAAAAATACTAAAATGTAATCTAACCCAGAATGCATTCAATTTTTATATACTTTAGGAAGTAAAATAGATTAAACATGTTCATTTTTCATAATGTTTTTGTAGAATATTCAGACTTTTTATATTGAGCTTTAAAATGTCTGAATTATGCTTAAGAAATAATGTGACATAAAAGTATTTTAAAAAAACTATATGCAGGATTTTTGACCATAAAATTAAATTTTAAAATATTTGCATTAAAGTGAAGGTTTTTATAATTCACACTTCGAAGTAGCTAACTAAATAATGAATATTATCACACTTCATCTGTTATGTTTAGAGCTAGCTCTAGAACCATACATTGGAAAGAAAAGAAAAATAATTTACACTAAGCCCTATTGGAACCGATTTCATTGAGATAATCCACGGCAAATAAGATGTTTGAGGAGAAGGATACGAATATTAACTATGTCACCCTTCCTCCTACCTACAGACCTCTGGAGCTGTACCTGCCCTTTAAATCAATGTCCATTTCTGATATTAGCACTGAAAGGAATAGATGTTCAAATTCACCAAAAGCTCTGCTATTGTTTATTGAAAACACATAATGGTTTTGATTCACTAGGATAATACGCTGTATTACCTTGGATTTTGAAAATGGAGTAAGTTTTGCTTTCCTGGGATACAGGTAAAGTGGTGGTGACCTTTTAAAAGTATATGATTTGTGGCTGGGGACTTAGCTCAGTGGTTAGAGTGATTGCCTCATAAGCACAAGGCCCTGAGTTCAATCCCC
>PVJO010023547.1:0-26062 GCA_004026905.1 Hystrix cristata | reverse complement strand
TTCTTGTTGATACTCTTGTCTTACATTCGAATTCTCTTTGCCATCCTGAAGATGCCATCCACTACTGGGAGGCAAAAGGCCTTTTCCACCTGTGCCTCTCATCTCACGTCAGTCACCCTCTTCTATGGCACAGCCAGTGTGACTTATGTGCAACCCAAAGCCAGCTACTCCCCGGAGACCAAGAAACTGATGTCGCTGGCTTACTCATTGCTTACACCTCTGCTGAATCCACTCATCTACAGTTTGCGAAACAATGAGATGAAAAGGGCTTTGATGAAATTATGGCAAAGAAAAGTGGTTTTACACACAGACTGACTTGTTGAGAAGTCACATGACATTTAATCCATGCCTTAGTGAACTCTATTTATACTTAATAAGTGATTAAAACTGCATTTCTTCTCTAGCTATGCTTCCTTTGCTCAGTTCTCCAAGTTTGACCATATACCAGGAACGTCTTTAAACATTTGTTACCTTTTTCATAGACGCATTTTTAATACTTTAAGTAACATCTTAAAAAATTTGTTTAGTTTTAGCAGTAGTAGTTGCTTTTTTATTCAACATAGTAGGTATTACTAAAATACTTTTTTACATATTCATAAATAGTGGCATTTTAATTGGTACAGAATAGCTTTAAGAAAGTGGGTTTAATGGGTCGAAGCAAATGTGAATTTGTCATTTTTCTTTTCTTTTTTTTTTTTTTTTTTTGGTGCTGGGGATCGAACTCAGGCTTGCTAGGCAAGCACTCTACCACTTGAGCTAAATCCCCAGCCTGAATTTGTCATTTTTCATTGGTATTGGTGAATTATTTTTCTAAATGATTCTAAGTAGTTCAGACTGACCTGAAGATCCTCACTAACTTGGTTGAATTTCAAGAAATCTACAAATAAAGAGATGATTTTTTGCAGTGAGGTTTATTTCACAAATGAACAGAAAGAGCATCTATTTGTTGAGAGGACCAGAGTCGGTCTGTTCAATGATCCACAATGATTGCAATAAACAATAGGTTTCATCTGGTTTTCTTCGTTAGGGTGTATTCATCCAGTGTGTGGAGAGAGAGAATGTGTGATCATTTCTGAAGGCCATTAGTAGTTTGGCTATGTTTTTTACTTATATCCTATTGTTTTCAAAATTTGACTGACTTTCTTTCATAGAAAAAATATGTTCACATACTGGCCCAATAATGTACTGTTTTTCTTGTGGTACACAAGTTTAATTATTTAGTTTTGCCAATTTTCTGTTATTCTTGAGTTGTATCAATATTTATGTGCATCTTTTCCAGAATGAATAGATATTTTAGAGCATTGAAATGTTAACATTTCTTTCTGCTTCCTGTTTTAATATTCCCATGAAAAATAAAATTGTTCTCACTCAAATCGACATCAAAACTGTTAAAATAATTCTTTATTTCTCTTCCAGGAGGTGTTGTGAAGAGAGTAGGTACCTTTTCTTCTATAAAACAAACATTCATTTGATGTAAAAGTTCTTTTTTCTTCATTTTTACCCCTGCCAAAAATGGGGGTAGAGGTGTAAATCTGGTTGGAGTTTCAAAGAAAGGTAGAAAAGAAAAAGAAATTTCATCAGCAAAAGTCTGAAACATTGTGGATTATATCTAAATGTTGTATAATATTCTTTTCAGTTGGGCGTCAAACAAGCATCCATAAAAGCCTTTGATTGAATCCCATCTCTTGGTGTTGTGAAATTTCCTACTGAGAGTTCTTAAATGAACTAATTAAGTCAGACTTACTCCAAACAAATAGGCAAACATACAAAGGAAGACAAATACGGAACTTTTAAAAAACCATTCTTTATTTGTTTGTTCACTGATTGTATAAATGAATTTTTAAAATAAAAGCTCTGTAAAAGTTTCTTAAAAGATCTAATTCTCAGTGAAACAGTCCTTGTCTTTCAAGGATTTAGGTTTTAAGCCATTGGACTTTGGAAGCTCACTAAACTCGTACTCCTTATTTCCTAGTCATATGATAAAGAAAAGCCAACATTAGCAAGATGTTTGTGAAATTTCAATGAAAATCAAGTCTCAGTAAATCAAAATGTGTACATGTGTATACATTCAAAATGTGTATCCAAGTATGTGCTGGGAATTCACACATTTGTGATGTTATTTGAGGAGCTAGAAATGATCACTAGTAAATTTGCCCCATAGTTTAAAAATTTTAGGTAATTCTAATGAATTGAAATTGCTACTATGCTTCACATATAATAGCTTAATCATGTCATTTACTCATACTCTGCAGTGGTTTTTGGTCTTTGTCACTGAAGCAGACATTGCTATTTGCCAACATTATGCCCATTCTTTTTTTACTTTAAATAGTAAAAGTCCAATTTTCCTTTTTCTTTCTTTGTTTCTCCTCCTCCCTTTACCCCTCCCCTTCTCTTCCTTCTCCTCCTCTCTTATCTCTTAGGGACAACATTAGAGGGCCTGTCATATGCAACAGTAGGACACAGACCACAGCTTCTGTAACAATCCACCCAGATGAGACAGGACTTTGTTAAAGACCACCAGTTTCACCCCCCCAACTCTGTCCCCTTGTAGCTCAGGACCAGCCTGAGAAGACAAATATACTCCCCAAATGAAACACATAAGATGTCCACTACTAGACAGTCATCTCCATCTGTCTTGTGCCATTGACCTGCAAATAGAACATAACTGAAGCCATCTCTTCTTTATTATAAATGTTCCCAGCCTTGACTGCCTTTGGACTAATTGCAAGGAAGAGTGGTCGACTCCCTTCATATAGCACATTGAATATGTAGTGCAACTTTGTCTTTGAGTGGTCTTTCTTCTCTATATAAAGCCAAGCTCTAGCACAAATCCTTGCATCATGCTACACTTAAAATCATCACCAAACTGCCTTTCATTTATATGGTTTTTATGTAATTTTGGTGTAAGTCACCGTGGGTGAGTTATCTGCCACTTGCAGTGGAAATAATTGTAATGGATACAATAGGTAATATGGGTTTGCTTGTTGTGAATGTAAGAGAATTGTGCTTGCACAGTTGTAGTATGCTTTGCTTTATTTTATTATTCAGCTTTTCTTCTGAGGATATGTCTAGGTTTTGAGCTCTCGTCACTGGTTTTACCTGAAATGTGACTTCTTTCAATTTGCAAATTCAGATATTTTATATTATATCTCATTTCTTCAAATATATGCAATTATTATGTGTTTTGATTATTCTGATATACTAGAACACCTACAATTCTTAAAATGTAATTTCCTTGTTGCTATAGAATGATGACATAGCTCCCTGTCTCAATACAAACATGAGTGTGCTTTGTTAATGATCTACCCCTCGCTTCACCTTCACTGCCCTTAGAGCTGACTCATCCCGAAGTAGACACCTGCAGCACTCAGATTCTTTGTAGTGTCCCAGAAATAGCATCCACAAATTCTCACCACTAAACTTTCGTCTCTAGGTATCCCTGCTCTCTATTCACTATTAACTCACAGAGCTTAACAGATTAAGTGGGGCGTGTTTGTCCCTATGAAGACACGATATCAGTGTTTGTCAAGTAACTTCTATATATCAGGCACTGTGCCAAGTGCTGGGAACCCAAAGACAAGCAAGATAGTTTAGTAAGGGAAAAAACTACTAAGCAAACAAACACATGACCCCCAAAATGTATTTACAATTGTGATAACTATTATAAAAGAAAAGCAGAGCACACCTTTGGGTAATAACAGGAAGACTATCTATACCACAGAGTGGGATAGAGACAACAGAGTCACTGGGAAAAACCAGGAGGGACTCTTTGAGAAAGTGACCTTTTCATTGAACCTTTTAGGCTGATAGAAGTCAGCCAGACTCCACCGTGGATGGTGAAGCAATCCACCTGGAAGGAGCAAAGCGTTTGAAGGTTTGGATGTGAAGGAAATTGATTTCATCCCAACACAGAGAAATCTTGGGAAGAGTGGGATGGAGAGTTAGCAGAAGCCGGATAATACAAAGCCTTGTACATACAACAACTCTGAACTTCATCTACTAGCGATAGGTAGTCAGCAAAAAGTTTAATTCCAAGGCATGACATGGTCATATCTGTACTTTTAAAATGTCATTCTGACTGCTGAGGGCATAACTCATGAGAAGGATGTATGAGTGGACATAGACACAAAAGAGATGATCGTGTGGCCCAGGTAAGACCATGTGGCTTGGACAAGGTTGGGGGCAGAAGAAATGGAGTGATGTGAATGTCTCTACTTGTATTTAAGAAATCAAATCAATAAGACTTGGCCATGGACTGTACGTGGGGAGGGGATAGGAGAGAGGGAGGCATTAGGGATAAGCTTGCATTTCAGCTTAAAGCAAAGACAGCAATTCTGTTTGGTGAGATGTTAAACACTAGAAGAGAAGACTTTTTGGTGTTGAAATTTAGTTTTGAGTAAGGTTTAAGGTGCCTGTGTGAAATCAAAGTCAATTAATACTGCTGGGACTTACAGGTCTAGCTGAGAATAGAATCTGAATTGAGGGAACAGAGTTATAAAGCAAGAGCTAGAGCAAGAAGCGTGATCCAAGGATCTTAAGCTGGAGAGAGTGCAGTGTGTTTGAAGTCCCAGGAGAAAATCCAATAGAGGGGAGAGCTGGAATCAATGTGGTATAGGAATTGTGCTGATACGATTTTTTTATCTGAGGCAAAGATGGATGTAAATGATTAAAGTGGTGAATGAATGACACAGAGAGAAACATCACACAGGACATTAAAGGTCTCCAGAGACTCAGCAGTTCATATTAGGTGACCAGAATACAGTGTATCAAGCACTGAGGAAGTGGATCTAGGAAGAAGTCTCCAGATAGAGCCTCCAGGCACTAGATGAGCGAAAGCTCCTGGGAGTTTGTCCCGTATGGCCAATGATAGATGGAATGTTCCCTGCCACCTAGTGGTTGAAGAGCGTAATTGATACAGTGTCTGCTAAAGTCTGAGGAGGTAAACCTGTTCATGCTCCACCAACATTTATCTCTGGTGAGCTCATAAAAAGTAATAAAAGTAATCATTTCAGTTCTAGGCACAATAAATTTGGGCAGAATGAAGTGGTAAATTTCATGTCCTCATGTTATTGTCAAGAGCAGGAAGGTTGAGGAGCATCCTTGGTTCTTCCCCGTTCTAGATCCTTTCACAGTATTGCTGTCATCTTTAACCACATTGCCACCATCCCCGACTCCGCTACCATCACCATTGCCACCATCATCTCAACCATTACCACACTACCATCGCCACTATCTCCACCGCTATCAAAATCGCCATTGCCATCATCACTGTCACCTTCACCGTTATCAAAGCCACCATTACCAACACCATCGCCACCAACACCACTGCCACGGCCACATTTACCATCGCCATTACTGCCACCATCATATCATCACCACCGTAGTCATCACTTTACACTCACATGTTACACTTTCACAGCAATGAATTACATCTGTTATTTCCTTTGAGTATTTGTTTATAAATTCAGAAGTACTCACTGGATACGTACCGTGTGCCTGTTGCTATGCTAGATGTTAACCATAAAGATCAGGCACACTCACTCATTTCCAGAAATTTAGAATTGATTGATTGAAGCAGATAAATAAACCGTACAATGCCATGTGTTGAGAGTTACAATTAACACTTGTGAAACTCACAAATAGTTCAGATAAGATGAGGAGTCCCAGAAGCATCATGGTGGAGGCAACCGTGATAATTTTTAAGACCAATAAGAATTAGTTACGGAAAAACGAGAAAGAGGACTCTATATTTAGGACAAGCAAATGCTCAAAGATCATGAGGGCTTTGAAATTCTCTAAGTAGATTTGTGTGTCAGCTGTGTCCAGTACTTGAGTGATGGCGGGAACCAGGGCTAGAACCTGAAGGACTTTATGACACGAACAAAGGAGGTTAAAGTCAATTTTTAAAGGCAGGGGGAGTCACCAAGGATGTTACACAGGGGAGAAAAATATTTGAATAATAGCTAGTATTTGTGGACACCGTGTATCCCGTCAAGCCCAATGTGGTAATTGTAATCTTCACAATACCATATGATGGAAGCATGACATCCCACCTGAGGTCATCATTGTCCTTGTGGCACTCTACAGGCACTATGAGCATTCCGTTTACGTATTTGATTTGGGCATAAGATACAGTTGCTTCAGGGAAGTAAATAAGGATAATTCTTCTAAAGCTCCATATTTTCCTGGTTCTTTGAATTCTCAGCCAGGCCTTTTGGAAAGAAATATCCAGACAGTCATTGCAAATGAAAACTTAATCTCTGTTACTACTCTTATCAAGTATGACTCGCTTTTTCTAACATTGAAGTCTTGGCCAGTAAGTTCTGTGGACTTCTGATATTTGACAACTTACGGAATTTCATGTCACCGCCTCCAAACAAAATTGCGGCAAAACTGTTTCTGATATTAAGGCTTCTAGATGGTTATTTTTGCTTTTCTGATTATCAACCATAAACAGGGCAGAGGATCCTCGATGTCATTGTAAAGAGGTCCCAGCAGGAGGCTGGGACTCCCTGTAGGTCAGGGTGGCTTAAGTAGTAGGCTTTGAGGAGAGCACAGATGTTTCTCTCTGAATAACTGCCAGCTTGGTGTATCGCCTTGTGCCACGTTTCACTCCAATAAAGCTATCCAATGACTATCTTTCGCTGCAGTTTTATTTTGAGTAGTGGTTCTCAAAGTTAGTTTATGGCCCACTGGGAGACCCAAGACTTTTGGTGGGTTCTAGAAGGTCAAAATTACTTTTATAATCATATTAAAATGTTATTTGTCTTATATGTCGTATTCTCTAGGAATGTGCAGTAGAGTTTTCTAGAAACTACATGATGCATTATATCCTAAGAGACTGAATGTACAAGTAAACATGAAAATTCAGCTGTGTTATAAGTCAAATACGAAAGAGTTCATAAAAATGTAAAGCAATGATACTCTTCTAAATATTTTAAAAAGCATAATTATTATTATAAAATTTGAAGATATAAATTATTGTTTCCATTAACGTGTAATGGAGTTATTATTATTATTTAAAAATAAGCCAAATATTAAAAGTTTTAGCTTTAATTTATAATATAGTAAATATTAATTGCTACAATCTTTAAAGAAAGCTCCTTGGGGTTCTCTATAAATTGTAAAGGGTGTAAAGGGGTCTTGAGACTAAGAGGTTGAGAATCCTACATTAGAGAATTCACTATAGGCAATTTCTCTACGTCTTTAAGAGGAAAGATGAATGTCTTGGTTTGCTTGTGTCCTCTCCCCCACCCCCCACCAAAGAAAGAAAACAAGCAGCAGAAATACATGTGTTTCCAGGCCCCTGGTTTCCTGGTGTCAAACATTCTTCCCTGTATAGTTGGGCTGTTTCCTTGGTAACTGAACTGTAGCTGTCACCTGTGGCCTATTAACAGCCGCCCTTCGCCGGTGGGATTCCAAAGGGCAATGACTACCTGGGAATAATTAGGGAACTTGGTAAGGAAGTTTCCTGAAGCAGGAAATTGGTTCCTCTGGAACTTGTTAAACGTTAATTCCACTGTCAAGATCATGAAAACATTTACTGAAATTAGTTATAGCGTTTGAGTCTTCTGGGAGCATTTACCAAGGTGAATAGTGTCGGGAGTTAGGGACTCTGAGTTTATTCTTGAAGGTTTAGGTGTCAGGTTTAAACTATGATGAGGGAGTAATTAGGTTAAAATGACTCCCAAGTTTCTAACGAAGCCACACTTTCAAGTCTTTCCCTGGAGTTAGTAGTAGGGGTGTGAGATGTAATTAAAGTCTACTTTACATCCAGATGTTTCCTTTTGCTGAGTCTCATTTACCAGGGAAGAGTCAGCAATAGTTACAAAGGCTCACTGAACCTGGAGAACTTGGCCAGTTGGGAAGCCTTAAAACATTCTCAGCCAATTAGGAAGTCTGACAGCTTGGTCAGTCTTGACTCAATAAAAAGCAATGAAGTTTCTCTGGATAATGTGTTGAGGCTTTAAGCCTTCGTTCAATCTAAAGTTGAAAACAAAGCAAATCTATAAGCAAAATGCAGTATATTTTCCCCGAAAACGAAAGTGCCGAGGACTCAAAAGAGTGAAAGAAAAGAACAAGAGACAGAACCTAGAGGTCTCTACCTCGGTGACACATCCTCCATGCCCACAAGGACTCTCTGTTCAGGGGCACAGGCTGAGGACCCCAGTTCTGCACCAGAAAATCCTGGGCCCGTACAGAGGGTGGCAAGTAGGACAGACAAAATGGCAGCACCATTACTTCCTCTTCCGGAGCACCATTCAAATGCTTTCCCAAGGACCTGAGATGAAAAACAATATTAGTTCCAGAAGTTACATTCAGAAAAGCATGAGCAGATAGGGAGAACATTTCAATGTGAAATTTTAATAAAAATTCAGAAGTATGAAAATAATGAAGAGTTGTTAGAGTGACTTCTGTGAGCTAGGCACTTTGCTGAACACTTTGTGCTCTCTCCTTTAGTGCTTGTTACAGTCCGGTGGCTTGGGCACAACTACTGCCTTCATTTTTCACACATGGGGAGACCTAGCTGTGGAGGGCTGGAATACACTGCCCGAGGTTAAGTGAAAGAAATGGAAAGAGGACATTTTTGCTTTTAGCTCCAAATTCCATTTTTTTGACCACAGTGTATGATTACGTTCTATTTACTTCATTCAGCATTTATTGAGGTGCCACTCCATGGTAGTCATTAAAATAAGGAGCCAAAATAGATATTGTGCCTACCCATATACAGTTTATGGTAAAGGCTAAAGACATAAATAAAATAATCACATAAATCAGTATACAAACCAAGATAGGTGTTTGAAGGAGTATCTAATGCAAATCAAGAATCAATCTCTATCTCTCTGTCTCTCTATCTATCACCTGTCTATGTGTCTCGACCTAGGCTGGAGAGGTCAAGAAAGCTATCTCCGTGAAAGTAGTATGTACACTAAGACGCCAGGGAGTTTTGGGGAGTAAGTGGCAGAGAGAGTTCTGGGTAGAAACAACAAAAATTCAGTGACAGAAGGAAATAAATCTCAGGTAAAATCCTGAAGATCAGTGTGTGATGCATGCCTGGAAAGGTATTAGGACCAGACATGTTAGAACTAGCCATAGAAAAGACTTTGTTACTGTATTTTGCTTGTGATTTTTTGGCCTGTTTTGTGTGAGAAATATTTCAAATATAGAGGGTAAAAAATAGTGTAATGAATATTTATGTCACCAGGACCAACTTAAATAAAATATTATAATTGAACAATGTTCCTGAATAATAGCTTCAGTTATGATTGTAGAGTCTTAAATACCCACAAAGACATTGAAAAATTTTAAGCCAACAGCAGATATGAACAGAGTTATGTTTTGAAAAGATTTTGGAGAAATTCAGGGTGGACAGTAAATCAGGGAGAAACCAGCATGAATATAGGGATTCCAGCTGAGTTCTGATGCTATCTAGGTGAGAGGTGCGGTGGGCTGGACTGGGAAGGTGGGAAAAGAGATGGGAGGAATACAAGACTGGGAGGTATTGGAATGAAACTGGTGTGACTGATAGTAATGGGTTGGTTAATGTAATGAATATAGATATCTCATGTAACGAACATATATATATATCTCATGTAATGAACATATATACATCTCATGTAATAAATATATATATCTCATGTAATGAATAGATCTATCTGGTGTAATGAACGTATATATATCTCATGTAATGAACATATCTATATCTCATGTAATGAATGTATATATATCTATCAGCCATAAAGAAAGATACATTTAAGTCATTTGTAGGAAAATGGATGGATTCTGAGACCATAATGTTAAGTGAAATAAATCAGACACAGGTTAAATATAGCATGATTTTTCTTATATGGGAAACTTAAAATATAAATAATTTAAAGAACAAAATAAAAGAAAGATGTGGAAAATAGGTAGACATTTTGGGGATGGGGAAGGGGATCTAAGGGAGGGGAGAGAAGAAAAATTAGGGGGAGAAAGGGGATCAAAATGGTGAAGATATGATGTGTATGTACCAATTCCTCAAAATGAATATAGTTATTATGTATTGCAAACTTATACAAATAAAGAAAGAATTAAAAGAAAAGTATATCCACATTAAAATTGAAACATAACAAATAAGGTCATTGTAAAATTAGAAGCAGTACAATTAGATTATGTGTATTTTCAATTTTTATAGATATAGTATGCTAAAATGTATCTCAAAATGGTTGTGTGAATTATGCTTTAATGTGAGTTACAAGTTAAATTTTTGAATGAATGAATTCAATTTAGATTCTAATTTGATGTATACAATTAATGAGTATCTCCACTCACTATATCTTTGCCTCCTAACAAGAGCAAAACTGTATCACTCTTATTTCCTTCTTCCTGCATTGGTATCTATTATGTTGAGATTGCTTGGCATTTCTTCCTATTTCACAACATATATCAGTAATTACTTGGGTTTAATTATATCATTACTTTTTTTTTTTTACTTAATCACTCTGTGTTAGATCTTTTTCTAATTTGAGCCCCCCCCCTTTTTTGCTAGAGTATATCCTGGAATTGTTCTCTCCAAAAGAATCTGAGAACAGTAAACTTTCTGACACCTTCCATGTTTGAAAATGCATTGTTTAAACCTTCCCTGAATGCTAGTTTGATGGATGTATTTTAGGTTCAAAATTCACTGTCCTTTGAACTTTGAGGGTGCGCTTCTGTTTTAGTGTTGAAGAATGTTAAAATGAAGTGTGGGATTAATCCTTTCTATTTTAGAGTCAAACTGCATTTTATCTCAAGAAACATTATATTTTATTCTTGGTTTTCTGAAATTTATCCTGAGATCTAGATTTGGGCTTCTGTTAAATTCACCATGATTATCATTCGCTGGGACTTTTAAACCTAAGGATTTTTGTTCATTTTTCAACCGCATCAAATTTTCTTTTTTTAAATTGATACATAATATGTGTACACATTTATAGGGTACAGTAAGAAAACTGACACATTTATGCAATATGTAATGATCAAACCAAGGTAAAAAGCACCTCTATATTCTCAAACATTAACCATTTCTGTGTTGGAAACTTTTACTTCCTTACTAGGTTATTTTGAAATATACCATAAATTGTTTTAAATTATGTTTGGTGCCTAATTGCTGTCCCCAGTTCCCCTGCCCTTCCTAGACTCTCGTGACCTCTATTCTATTCTATTCTTCTAAGAGATGGATTTTTAAATTTGCGTAAATGAATGAAAATATGTGGTATTCATCTACCCACGTCTGGCTTATTTTACTTAACATAAAGGCCCACAATTATGTGAAATTTTCCTAAAGTTATCCCTGACAATTTCTTCTCCTCCATTCTCTTTCTTTATTCACTTTGGAACTCTTACGTAGGAGTTGCAATTCTGTATTTGTTTTTCATATGTCAGTTTTTGTCTTGATGTTTTTAAAATTTCTTCTATTACTTTCAGGAGAGAATAGCTCAGTTTAGTTTTCTAGTTCATCAAATTCCTTTTCCAGCCATGTTCTTTTTCTTATTTAGCTGATTCTATTGCCTGATAATTTTCAAGTATTTTTTAAACCAGAAAGAACAAAGTATTTTTTCTTTAATGGAGACCTCATCTTCTAGATAATGTATGATTATATTAACTGAAGTAATTTTAAAGTCCTTTGTGTTGTGATTTATTTTATTAGGTACTATCTTTTCTGTTCGTAGAATTGGATTTCTGTTTTTCATAGATTTTTCTTAAATGCTTGGTAGTTCTTGGTTGTTCTATGAATATAGTTTCCGATGAACTTTTTGTCATTTTTTGGAAGAGCAGAACAAGTTGTGTAGATTGTGTTAGTAGTTTTTCCATGCTTTTTGATCATTTTCCCACCCCACTTGGAAAACTATTCTGGGTTTCTGTTCCTAATATCCACACTTATTCCTTTAGCCTCCCAGGAAGTGAGATTGTGCTCTTCCACTCAGCAGAAGTAGAAGGAAAGATATTGGCTAACCGTTAATAATTCCTCAGGTAATTTTTTTAAATTGTCACTTCTCATACCTCCTTTTTGCTATTTGTATTCACTGATTCTGAATTTAGGGTCTCCCTGATCCTCTCTTGAATCTTCTTATGGTTTTATGTTGGAATTTCCCCCAATTTTCCTGCATCAATTTAGATCATACATAAAAAATGGTAATTTTGTTTCTTCATTTTTACATTTTTCCTCCTCATTGTCGCCCTCTTGACTCCTGGCTTGGTAGTACACTAGTCATTACAGTGACTAGATCTTCTAGCATATAACTTCTGATCAGTCTGTCATACATGGCTCACGGATGTGTTTAGATGCAATCCTTATGCCTGTTGCCTCCAGGGACAAGTGCGTTTCCCTTCATACCATTGTGCTACGCGAACACTATCATTTTTAAAGCATGCTGTGATGTGAAGAACACTGGAAAGTATTCCTTTAGAACAGTGTGGAAAATAATCCCCTTCATTTAGATTTTTCAAATTATTTCTATAAAATGGCCATAATATCATATTAAACCCAACAAATTATTTTTGTCTGTGGTTATATATATTTTTCATCATTCTATTTTTTTGGTGTTTTTCCTTTCTCTTCTACTTCTCCCCCCCCTTGGGCTGACTTGCTAATTATTGATCATTTCAAAGAAGTAGTTTTTTTCGCTTACGCTCAAGTATACTGATTTTCTTTATGTCACTTAATTCATGAGCCTTTATGTATTAGTCTACCTCCTTTTGCTTTATTATTAGTAATATTTTCCCTCTTCCTTTCACTTCATTCCATAAATTATTCTCATTTTAAAATAATATTAATGCTACACTTGATCTTCTACTTCTTTCTTTGGACAAATAGTGATATGTAATGCCTCCTTTTGATGACAGTTACTCATTTTCATTTATGCTATAAGAGGGAGGCTATATTTAAAGACTCAAGACATTTTAAGAGAAGTATTTATTTTTAAATGCTTAGAATCTTTTTTCTTACCTACTTTCTGTTGTTATCAATTTCAGTTGTAATTTTCTTGATGAAAAACTGTACTCTGTATGATTTCTTTTCTTTCATATTTGGTTATTTCTTTTAGGACAAGGATGTATATGCTCTGTTGCTTCTTTCACTTGCAAGCATGAACAGTGAGGCATCTTTCTCTATGTGGGCTGCTCCTGGTTTGGACCCAGTATGGTGCCACAGTGGAGGAAAATCACCTTCCTTTTGGTTATGCGAGAAGCTTCAGTTTTAGGACAACCAGGTGGGGTTTCCTCCCGCAAGTGATAGCACACTTCAAGGATGAAGTGGCATGGCATCTTTGTACAGGTGCCATAATAATCTCTGTGTCCTTCCAATTTTAGTATATCTGTGGCTGAAGTGAGCACTGATTTCTGTCTTTTGAAATTTATTTATTTATTTTTCTGCATATTGTCATTTATTTTCTTTTTTTAAAAATTTTTTTATTTTTACCAAGAACATGTATTGGTACATTGTATACATAATGATCAACATGGTTATTTTGTACCTGTACATGATACATCTTGGTTTTCCCCCCTCTTCCCCCCTTCCCCTCCCGTCTCTTCCATTCACCCACCCCTCCCTATTTGCAACAAGTGTAGTTACACTTTACCATTTTTTCTGAGATCTTCTTTGTAGCCTAATACATAATCAATTGATGTAAGTGTGCCATAAACATTTGAAAAGCATGTGTGCCCAAGGACATTTAAGATTAAGCACGTGCTCACACACTTGCGTTCTCACAGATATCTGGTTCCTGCTTCATCATAATATCCATAAATCAATTCACTGGACCATCTGCTTGTTGCCACCTGCTGGTTTAGTTGAATCTCAGATGCCTCCATCCCACTGTTGACTTCCAGTCTATCTGTTCACTGTGGCTGACTCCTGGCCCTTATTTGTGGTTGCTGCCATCACAGAGAGACCTTGTTGTTGCTGGATGGTTTGAGCAGTTTAGAATTAAAATTGGCTCATATGAGATGTCAAAGAACTGCTAGAATTGCTAAAACTTAGATCTGACAGGCCATTGGACTTTAGGAAGAGGGAAGAATAAAGAATAATATATCATTTATGACTATTATGGGAACAGCCAGCTCTTGGAAAAGTATTTCTAATTGTTTTTTTAAAAAGTCAGTCATAATGATAACTTTGTTTCTAGTCATATTATACCCTCTTAAGCTCGATGGTAGCCTTGATGGTAGTCTGATTTCAAAGACCTCTCTAGATAGACTTTTCTAAGGAGTCAGAACAGTTCAACTGAGTTCTGGGTTATAACAATAAGACTGTCTGACTCCCAGCACTTCCAGGGCATTAGGACCAAGGAGAATTAACTAGTTTAGTGCTATTCAAATCAGACAAAGCTCATTCACTCATTTCCTCTGAAGAAGATGTAGTGGGGAGGTATATCATCTCTCACAGTGATTCTGATAGTCACTTTCTCAAATGGGATCAAGAGATGGAGGGAGGAGAGGAGAATGGAGGAAAAAGGGATAAAAAGATAAAATTTTCCTATTTTAAAGTTATTTGTCTTAATTACTCAGTTGTAAGAGTTTTGAAATATATTCTGGATCCTAAACTCTTATCAGACCTATGATTTGCAAATATTTTTCTCCCACAGAAAGTTGTCTTTTCATTTTCTTCATCATGTCCTTTAAAGCACATATGTTTTTAGTCTTTAGTCATATGTATAGTTTTTTTGTGTGTGTGTGCTTTAAGTATCATTTTCCAAGAAATTTGTTATGGTTTAGATTTACAATATCTCCCCAAACTCTCACATGTTCAGAGATGGTGCTTTCGGAAGGTGATTGGATCATAGGGGCAATCTACTCACCAGTAGATTGATTCCTTGATGAGTTCACAGCTAAGGTGCTGTTAGGAAGGTGGGGCCTGGTTGGAAGAGACGTGTCACTGTCAGTATGCCTTTGGGAGCTATATCTCCTCCCCAGTCTGTCTCTTCTCTGTTTGCTTCCTGGTTGGCCTGCAGTGAGCAGCTTTCTTCTGCTGTGCCCTTCCACCATAATGATTTTGCTTTGATAAAGGTGAACATGGATGGAGTGATCTGAAGCATGAGCCAAATTAAATTTCTCCTCCTCTAAGTTTTAGGTGTTGTGTATTGTATGCGGGCAATGAGAAAGCTAATACAGAAAAATTAGTACTAGGAGAGATGTCATCACTGTGACTGTACCTGACCACGTGGGTTAGAAACTTTTGTATCTGTTTGTTGGGAACATTTAACGTGTGCCATTGTACCTTGAAGTTATATAACTTGCTTTTAATTTACACAGAGGTTCACAGTTGAAAGTTTGCCTTGCGTCTCAGAAGAGACTTGGAGTTGCATTTTTGAAAAATGTTGAAACTGCTGAGACTTTGGGGAAGGGATTATTGCATTTCAGTTGTATATGAGATAGACGGGATAGTTGTATTATGTGAGGCAGAATTATGAACTTGCTGTTATTTTTATTTGAAGATTAAGGATGGTTTAAGGAAATGTGTTTGTTGACAAGGGGTGGGATGTAGTGGTTAGGGTGGAGTGTCAGCTCTGGGATCCCCAGGGGATTGGTGGAGCACACTTACGGGTGTGTTTTGGGTGTGTCATGGATTGTGGCTTTGGGGGTCTGTGTCTGGGCCCTTACTCCTTTCTCTCTGGTACTGTTCCTCTGCTCTGCTTTCTGGCCTCCATGAACTAAGAAGTTTTGCTTTATCATGCTGTGCTACCATGATATTTCTGCCTTTGAGACAAGCTACCGTGGACTGAATCCTCTGAGACTGTGAGCCAAATTAAACCTTTTCTCCTTTAAATTGTGAGTATTGGGTAATGTGTCTCAGCAATGGGAAATCTAATACAAAACTGCTACCTAACACAGGATCACAAATATTTGCACCTGCATTTTCTTTTAAGATCTGCCAGTTTTAGCTCTTGAGTTTAGGTCCTTGACCCATATTAAATTTATGTTTGTATATGGTATGAGGTAGGGGATGCTTATTCACTCTTTGGCATCCAATTATCTCAGCAACATTTGTTGAAATGTCATTAATATTTTACTGAAAATCTATTTAAGTATCTAAGTTCCATAAATGAGAATTTGTAACGAGTTTTCTTGTTGTAGAGCATGAATGTTTGTCTTTTCCATTTATTCAGATGCTTACATTTATGTGTAAAGTTGTATTTCTTGTTTGCTTGCTTATTTTAACATAGGTTTAGAATATTTCTCATGATGTGTCTTATGGTGAATGTATTATGCATTACATTGAAGTTCTCAAAATTATATTTTATTAAGTAAAACTATATATTTTATTTATTTATTTATTTTTTGCCAAGAACATGTATTGGTACACTGTATACATAGTGATCACATTCATTGTAGTTAGTTTGTACCTGTACATGATACATCTTGGCTCCCCCTCTTCTTCCCCACCCCTCCCTTCCACTCCCCTTTTCTTCCACTCCCCCTCCCTTCCCTATTTACAGTAGCTTTATTTACATTTTTCCCCCTTTTCCCTTTCTTTTCTTTTTCCTTTCCTTCTTTTCCCCCTCCTGCCTTTCTAATTCTCCTTCCTATTGAATATTACCTTTCTTTTACTTAGTATCTATTATAATTTTGTGTCCTTATTTATGCTTATGGTTTCTCATACCAGAGAAACAATTCAATATGTACTCATGTGTGTCTGATTTATTTCACTTAAGAGTATGTTCTCAAGGAGAACTATTTATTTTAAAGAAATAATTTATTTTTAAAAGTTACAAATCGATCAGTGTATTCTCACTTCTTTATTCTTTCTCCAACCTAAGAGACAGACACTTTAAATTATTTTAGTTGGATAGTTTGGTTTTTATCATCCTATCTCTAAGAATTGAACTTGCAGCTGGAGATGTAGCTCAGTGTTTGCCCAGCATGTGTGGATTCAATTCCCAATCCAAAACAAAACAAAACAAAACAAAAACAAAACAAAGCTTGCATTGGTATTTCTTGATAATTTGTTTTAAGTGTGATCTACCCATTTCCTGTTCTGAAAGATGAGTAGATACCTCTCTTTCCTCTCTCTCTACTATACAAAAACTCATTTTCTATTACTTCACACTCCTAAGGACATTTTCAAGCTGCTTCCCCAGAAAAAGTATGTGGAGTAAACTTTTCCAAGTATTACTTGTCTGAAAATCTGTGTATTTTAACTTGGACCTTTGCTAGTTATGAAGTTTTAAGTTGGAAATAATTTTAAAGAAGCATTTTGAATTACTACTTTATTGTTTTCTAGCTTCCCATATTGCTATTGAGAGGTTTGAAGCCATTATGATTATTGATGAAACTTATGTTCTTCACTTTTCTGTCTCTGGGATCATGCAAAATTCTTTTCTTGACTCTTTTCTCAGAAATTACACAATGATAGGTCTTGATATGTATCTTTTTTTATATATTTCATTGGGTATTTACATGACCTTTCAATATGGTATCATATAATTTGTATACCTCAGAGAGAGATATTGAGAATAGATACTGGCTTTGATGTGGAAAAAGATGGATCATAGTACAAATGCATTGGCTTTTTTATCTTTTATAGCTTGAAGGTAGCTAGGGTTCTCCAATTAATAAATCAAGAAAATGATAAAGGTTAGATTGTCTGTGGTGGTCGGTAGAAATATTAAAGAGAGATTATTCATTTTCCATTTTCCATCCTATTGTACTTTTTTTTTGTTTTTTTTGAGGCCTGGTCTCTGTTGTATTTTTGAAGGTTTTTAAACCATGTTGATGTTTCACTTTTAGAATTAAATTATGAAACTGTGTAAAAATAAAAGTGTGTGTACTTTATGGCCTTGCAGTTTTGCTGTTTAGGAGGACTATTCAATGGTATTCATTTTCTGTTCACTGCAGCAATGTTTGTGATGGAAACTGTTTATCAGCAGGCAAAAAATTAAATGAATTGTGGTTATTTATGCTATACCCTATGCCTTGTATATTTGTAATTATGCTAGTCTCTCTCCCCACCTTCCTGCCTTGGCTCAAGAAACAGAAATATTTACCCTTTAACAAATATGAGAAAAGGATTTCTGTACTTTCTTCCATCTCCCAGTGATATTTGTAGATATGAGAGGAGTGTGACTTATCTCACTAGTGAAGCCAGAGAAGCCTAGAGTAGCCCTTTATTTATTCTCTCTTACAAACAAAGACTGTGTTCTTTGTCATTTGCAGTAAGTCATCTAGAGGAAACTCTTTCACCATGGGCAGACCTGCAGAGATGTTCTGGCTGGGTAAGATCAACTGGGATTCTCTATTATATATACAGGTATGTAATACATATGCACGCATGTATGTACATGTATGTTACGTATATATAGATATTTATCACAGATTAATTAGATCTCAAACACACACACATATATACAAGAAATATTATATTTGCATATTATAGATGTAATGCAAAAGGGTCGAGAAGTTTAAAATATAAAATTTTAAACTTGAAACTGTGGAGTAACTAATGGTAGGAGGCAGAAGAGCAATTTTTACTCTTTATCTCAATGCATTGTTAAAATATTTTAGTTTTTACAACAATGTATTTAATTACTGTACACAAAAAGTTTGAATAACAGAAGAACCAGAGAGGAAAATACATGAAGGTGCATTCTATATTATTTGTTAAATTTTTTTTCTTTTTTTGGTGCCGGGGATTGAACTCAGGGCCTTGCACTTGCAAGGCAAGCACTCTAACCACTGAGCTAAATCCCCAGCCCCTATTTGTTAAATTTTAGTACATTAAAATAATAACCTCGTATTACTTGTTATATCTCATAAAATAATGAAAAAGTTAATATTTGTTTTGGCATGTAAGCAATAGGTAGCCTCGCTCGAATTGTGTTGATTGGGGACTGTGATCACGGTCGAATCTATTCTCATTTCTTATATTTTGAGAACACTTAGTCTTTAATTTCTAAAATTAACATATTTTCTCTATTTTTTCTTTAATATAATTATATTAACATCGTTCTTATGCATGCATGACATTCTGAAATAAATCTTATCTGGTAATAGTGTGAGCTGTTTAATATATCACTGAATTGAAATGGCACATTTTGAACTTCAGAATTTGTCAATACTTTCACAACTGAGATTGAACTGTCATTTTCTTTTTATGTATGTCTGACATCAAGATTATTCTAGGCTTGAAGAAAAATATTGGAGACTATGCAGATAAAACTTCCAAACTGGGCAGGGTGGTGCACACCCATGAGGCCATTACTTTGGAGGCCCAGCAGGAGGATTAGAAGTTCAAGCCCAGCATGGGCAACTTAGCGAGATCCTGTCTCAGAATAAAACATAAAAAAAGGGCTCAAAAAGTTATAACAAAATTAAACATAGAAAGTTAAGAAGAAAATAGCTAGAAAACAAAATACTGAAATATACAAATAATTTAAAAGGCACTTTTATTTTAAAATTCAGCAAACAAGAAAGTCTCAAAATTTAAACAAGGAAAAATTTTAATTTTAAAAACACAA
This sequence comes from Hystrix cristata, assembly GCA_004026905.1. Lineage (NCBI taxonomy): Eukaryota > Metazoa > Chordata > Mammalia > Rodentia > Hystricidae > Hystrix > Hystrix cristata. Next base: position 6,590 of record PVJO010023547.1, on the reverse strand, counting down.
TATTAAGGGGCTGGAGATTTAGCTCAGTGGTTAGAGTGCTTGCCTTGCAAGCTCAAGGGCCTGAGTTTGATCCCCAGCACCAAAACAACAACAACAACAATCCCCCCACAATATTACACATGAAAAAAGAAGCTGTACAGTAGGTGTTGAGAGTTTAGTACCTTGAAACCATAATGCTAAATGAGATACATCAGACACACAAGTTTAAATATCACATGATTTCTCTTATATGAGAAACCCAAATATAAATAAAGAGCAAAATAAAAGGTAGATAATAGGAAAAAGGGAGATAGATTTTTTTTGCAAATGAGCAGGAGACCAAGAGATGGGGGGTGGTGAACAACAGAATTAAGACGAGTTATGTACATGTACCAACTTCCTAGGAGGAATGTAATCATTAGGGACTGCAAACATGTACTAATAAAAAAAAATGGAAAAGAAAAGAATATGAGGGCACAGTACTTAACACTTACACTATGCACAGGATGTCCCCTATTAAAAATAGCAATCGACAGGATTATGGGAGTTTTTTCGTTTTGGTTTTGATTTTTTGGTACTGAGGACTGCACCCGGAGCCTTTGCACTAGGCTGTTATAACTTTTTTGTTTTGTTTTTGTTTTTGGTGCTGGGGATTGAACTCAGGGCCTTGTGCTTGCTAGACAAGCACTCTACAATTTAAGCTAAATCCCCAGCCCTGTTATAACTTCTAAGGATCAGAAGCCATAGTTACAGATTGAGAGTATTCACTGTGTTCTAGGCAAAAACCATAATGAGAAGAGAACCATATGGAGATAGACTGGGGAACCTTTTGAATTTCACAAGGGATAAAACCAAGCAGTTTCAATAAATCTAAAGAATTCTCTGGGAAGTATTCCTGAGCTAGGTATTTATGTGATAAGAGAATGTATATATGCTCACTTAACTATGGTCTCTGAAAATAAACTATTGTATTCATGCACATTTCATTAAAAATTATTCAAACAGCTTTTTTGATCAAGAAATGTATCAAATATTAACAAATCAAACATGAGGGGACATAGAGTAGAAAAAACTGGACTTCACTGGTAGTTAACTATACTGGGGTCTGTCATTTAACGAATAGTTGTACTATATTTTAGTGAATGGGAGTTTAAAATAATGCACATCTACTTTTTCCATGTGTAGAAACCTTCTTTTTTTTTTTTTAATACAAAGAAGAAACTTAGCCAAGAAGAATTAACAAAGAACTGACATAGAAGAAACAGAACCTGGACTTCACCCTCTCACCACAGGCTCATCGGACTTGGCCTCCTTCTGGAGATGCAGAACAATAACAGCACTGCTGTTACCCACGTAGTGTAGAAACTTTGCACACATCTCATGTTTGCTCTTTCTGGAGCACAGTAGTTTGGCCAAGAGTTCCTCTGACTTATCCAAGAGCTAAACAAAGATTTCTACCTCCTTCGGTTCTCTTCTCTAAAAACCTTCACTGGTTGCCATACTGGGACCCACAGTGGGAGTGAGCCTTAAACAAGAAGAGGACCAGGAGATGATTAGTTCTTTTCTGCATAAACTGTCATTTTTGAGAAACGTATTGAGATTTTAAAGAGAGCAATCAGTGTGGGGAAAATATAAATCTTGAATAAATGTTCTTAAAAGACATTTATTTCAGAAAGACATCAGAGAGAGTTGATGGATAACTGATTTCACATGTGAAGAGTCAATGTTTCCTGAATTAAAGAAAAAATTTGAAACTATGGTTGGAGAGCCCACTGACTATTGGACAAAGATTGAAGATTTAAAAAAATATGATCGACTCAAGAAAATGAAAGAAGTGGTGTAAAGAAAAGGTGGCAAATGATAGAGCCTCCTAGACAATTGTTTATAATTCTTGTTCATGCGGCTTTGAAATATTACAAATTTTAATAAACTATTTATGAGAGACAAAAATGCATTGTCCAAAAATTGTGACATTGGATCTGTGAAATATTCAGATCACTGGGACTTGGTTATGGGGAGATCAATGAAGAGGGGATGTGTGGTAAATTTTTCCATTTATAGAGTATATGTAAAAATAATGATGTATTCTGGAAAGTGTTTCAAACACAATAGAATCAAATAGATTTAATGGTAATATTTACAAAAATCACAGGTAACCCATAGCAGCATAAAACTTCCAAATCGTAAGTGAAAAGGCGGCAAAGATAACTTGATCAGTAGGGCAAGGTGAGGAAAAAGAAAAAGAAAAATGTGTGAAATTAGAAAATTTAAAACATACTGAAAAAGGATGATGAAGTTTGACCAAATGACATGTTTATCAAGTATGTGCGAATTATTTAGCTCATTAGCAGCTAAATAGTCTCAAATTGCATCAAAAGCAAAACTTAAATATAAGCTTCTTACAGAGGTACCCATCTCAAGGCAAATTACTGAAAAATGTGAAAAATAAGAAAATGGTAAATACACGTAACTAACCTTTAAGGTTTTCCTGAAACCGTCCACTTCTCTCCATCCGTCGTTGCTGTTGGTGCCAGATCTCTCTGCTGCAGGACTGCTGCAGTAGCCTAATTGCATTCATTCTTTTTGCCTCTAGTCTTTTCTGTGTTCACTTCTCACAGTGTTCAGAATAACCTTTCTACAATGCATTTCTCTGTCTGTTAGTCCTCCGCTTGACGCTCTAGTGAATTCATATTGCTCATGGAACCAAACCTAACCTCTTTAATACGGATACCAAAGCCTTGCATCGCTTGGCCCCCATCGATAACCTAATTTCCTGTCATTCTTGCTCTTTGATTCAACACCTCTTCCTCCATTTTTAGTTCTTCTAATATACATCCTCTGTCTTCTGGGCCTCTCCATGTCAACTTAGCAGAATATTCCTTACTGTATAATCAAACTTTAGCAGCTTTAACTGGAACAATAGTGAAATATGGAGCCACAAAAGAGCATAACATCTGAAAAAAGCAAAAAGTAATGATACATTATTAAATGAATAATTGTTTTGCCAATGTCATCAGTGACCCCACTCATATTCTCTGGATCTTTCTCTGCTGTAGACAACATTAACTGTCATTATTGTGCCTCTGAGCCTAAGAATGCTACCTGTCCTCATGACCCAATGCTTGAAATCCCTCCAGTACACCAAGCACACTCCCGTGTCCAGGGCTACGCAGTTTCTGTTCCCCTAATGCCAGAAGCGTTCTTTCTTCAGCTATTCTTGTAACTCACTCCCTTCAGGTACCTGTTCAACTGCTACCTTTTCAGAGAGGCCTTGCTTAACTATTCTATCTAAAACAGTTTTTCTACTCCTATCAATTTATGTTCTCTTATTGTATTTAATTTTCTTCTTAGTACTTACAACTAAGAAGCAGCACTTAGTTGCACTCAGTACTTCCTTGTTTGGTGTTTGCTGCCTCATTAGAATAAAATGAAATCTTTGTTTCACGTGCAGTAGGTATGCAATAAATATTTGTCAAATGAGTAAATAGACTGAAAGTGGATTAACTGTAAGATTTTTTTCTTCTTTTTAAAAAAAATAGGTAATTTAGGCTCAGAGACACAATAATGACAGCTCCTCCGCTATTCCTATCATGTTTTTAGAATGTTCATAAGCAAGGTTTCTACCTCCTAAGTGAAATATTGAAATTTTTTTCACTATAGAGAAATTTGAAGCTGACAAAAAGCATGTTAATTCTGTTATTTAAAGAGAAAAGATTGGATTTCCACCAATTGCCCTAAAGCAAAGCCTATCAGTTGAAATTCTTACCTGCATACATGGAAGTCAAACTGCATTTCAGTCTCTCAGGACCAGAAAGAATCATTGGACATTGCAGAAAAATCTGTATAAAAAAGGTCCAGAACAACAAATAGGAAGAAGGACTTTTTACAAACAGAAATAACGTAAGGAATAGAAGAAATCTAAAAAGATATTGTATCTACGGGATAAGAATATGAAACCAGACGCGAGCCGAACAGAGGGACAAGAGAAATAAGAAATGGAAGGGAAAAATGGAAACAAAGCTTTTGTAAATAGGGAGGGGAGAGGGGGTGAGGGGAGGGGAGGGGGAAAAAAGAAGCAACAAGATATGCCATGTACAGGTACAAATCCCCTATGATGAATGTTATCACTATGTACATCTAAAATGTACCATTAAAATTAAATTTAAAAAATTTAAAAAAGTTAAAAGAACCCAGTAATGATGATGTGATACTGATCTCAACAAACAAAATAAACGGGCAGTAATCGAAAAAAAAAATGAAGCCATTAAGAGGCAAAAATTAGAAGGCTGAGGAGGTAGCTCAGTGGTAGAGCACATGCTTACTTAGTGTGAAGCTGGGTTTGATCCCCGGCACCAGGGAAGGAAGGAAGGGGAGTAACAATTGGAGAAGAAGAATAAATTCTTGAAAATTAGAGACAGAAAAAAGGACCAATTATTAAACAAATTATACAGGAAAGTCCCAAAGATAAGAATACATTTTTCACAGTGAAATGCCTTCTTAGATTTAAAAAACCTTTTTGCTTAGCAACAAAACTGTAAAAATCCAGCACACATATAAAACAAATCTTGAGTTTACACATAGAAGAACTCTCCCCAAAAATGTCTTTTAAAAATAACAACTACCAGAATGGAGCACTGTTTGCTGGAATATCATGGAATGATGCTTCCACATTTCTGAGGAAAAAGATTTTCATTCAAGAATTATATTTCTTGGGGGCTGGGGATTTAGTTCAGGGGTTAGAGTGCTTGTCTTGCAAGCACAAGGCCCCGAGTTAGATCCCCAGCACCAAAAAAAAAAAAAAAAAAAAGAATTATATTTCTCTAAAAACTATCAGTCAAGAATGAAGCTAATATAAAGTTATTGTAAGACATGCAAGAACTCAGAAAACTTATTTCTCAATTACACTTAACGAGGCACTTTAAGGAAGTGCTACAGCAAAATAATGGAGACAGGAAAACATGGGAGAAATTGGATCTATAAAAGAGCATAATAATCTTCTAGCATAACACACAAGATGTGTTTCCTCCCTTTTTAGTTTGTTATACTGTGAGATTTTTGCAGTCAGAGATCATGTCTAATTTAACATTATCTACTTGTCACCCAACCTGGGGGGGAGAAAGTTCAAGAGAGAATGGTTTTGGAAATAGAGGTAGCACCCGAAAGGGGCCAGTATATGAATTCACCATCATTCTAAAGTCTGTTCTTCAGCTCTTCACACCAGACACTCTCTATCGTAGCCACAGAGCTGGCCGGAGTCAGGCATTCTGAGTTGCCCCAACAAAACTCAAAAGGTGCTAATGGGTGTGGCTAGATGCCACTTACTCAGTTTAAGAAAAATGAGAAATCGAGGTTCAAGTGGCCTGGTGACTCCCATTTGCTCAGCTAGTGAGCCCGGATCAGTACGGGGGTGTTCTGCTGATATCTGGTGTTAAATGGCAGCTGGCTCTGCCATCCTGATGTGTCCATTTCTCAGCTATGGAGGGACAGGTTATTGGGGTTGGACTCACACTCTCCACTTCCATGCATCATATCAGATGACACCGCTCTCTGTTGGCTCTGCCAAACTGCCTGCTTCTCTTGCTGACACATTCTCCTAAGCAACATTTGTTTCTAAAGCAGGAAGCCATCTGTGTACTGTGCTGTAAGGACCAAGACCACAGTGTTTGAATGGAGGATGAAATGCAGTACAAAAACGAGAAGCTGGGCATCTAGAAATGATTAAGATGTATTTCTTTGTCCTCAAGGAGCTTGTGGTCCAGGGGTGACAAGAAACATAAACAATGTCTCTTAGCACGAGCAGTGGGAGCATGGGAAGAGGTCTATGGAAGGGAGTCGGAGTGATTTCCTTTTAGTCTAGCCCAATTTCTTGTTTTTGTGCTATTTCTGCTGGTCTTATCATTTGTACTGACACCGCTTTTATGACCAAGAAAGCTACACAAATAAAACTATCTACTGAGAGTAGAAATACCATGCAAACTTCACAGGCCTGGCACAGGCTGGAAGTCTGGACTGTCTGTTACCACAATACTCATGTTTTTCAAGGGGGTGCAAATTGTGTAACTTTCTAATCACATCCTCATAATTTTCTCAATAACAGGATTAGTATTAAATCCCAGGGGAAAGTTGCAAGAACCCATTTTCTCAAGTTATTTAAAACTCAGACTCAACAAACGCCCTCATTTATACCACACTGTGACCTAGTAACAAGACATTCAAGGTAGCAAGGACACGCAAGTAAGTGGCTTCTAGCTCCAATGCTTTTTTTTTTTGAAGTTACTTTAAAATTATAACTCACAGGTATTGTATTTGGCTTAAGGAAGTTTTAAAAAGTCATACTGAAGTTCATTGGGAGTACATAATACACCTGACAGTATAATTCAACCTGATTTTTAACTCAACATATTTATCACAGTATGCATGAATTCCGTGAAGATTTTTAATGCATTATAACTTAGAACTTTTTTCTTTTTTTAAGGAAAATGCATTAAATGTTCATGTTCTAAGGAAAAAAATGTTTCTTCATCATCATGATATTTATTACAGGGGCTTTGGAATTATTCATTTTTACTAAATCAAGCAAAGATTTATATGGTTTTAGAGGCTGTTCTTTT
>PVJO010023546.1:0-25859 GCA_004026905.1 Hystrix cristata | reverse complement strand
TGGGAGATTCACAAGTGGAATGTGGGTCACAAATCTGTCCTAATTAGTACTAAGCACTTTGGCCTTGCTACACCTTAGTTATCCCGCTATTAAATTCTATCCAGTAAACTGAGCTACTGTCTGGTCTCTGAAAAAATTTATTTCACATTTGGATTAAACTGAATATCACCTGGTAATATTTAATAAGCAGAAGGGCTTTCAAATATCTTTCAGTGTTTAAAAAGTACATTTCTTATGGAATTCTTTCTTTCCTTACACAGGAAACAAAGTAAAAGGGATTGACAATGTTTGTTCGAAGACTGCTACTGACAATTCCTAAGAGACTTTAATGAAATATTCCCTAGGACATTCTTAATTTATTTTAAAAAAGGTGTATAATATGTGCAAACGTTATTTTCTATTTTTAAAATTTTATTGGTACCTTTTAGCTATCCATAATGATAGCATTCATCATAGGGGATTTGTACCTGTACATGATATATCTTGCTGCTTCTTTTTTTCCCATTCCCCTCCCCTCCCTTCAATCCCTCTTCCATTCCTTAGTTACAAAAAATTTCTTTCCATTTTTTCCTTCTAGTCTCATTTTTTCCTTGCCCATTCCTTCCTTTCCCCTCCCTCCTCCCTTGTTCCTCTTCCCATTTGAACATTTTCTTCTGATTTCCTAATATTTATTATATATTTTGGTCAGAAAATTGTATACAGTAAAAATGCCTTTAATATGGCAATTTTATCCTCAGGGGAAAATTTAATAGAGGTTGGGGGGGAGAAACAGAAGAAGAGGAAGCGATTAGGAGCAAGGCTGGAGGACAGGAGGAAAAGAGAGAAAGAAGAAATGAAAATAAGAACAGAACAACAACAAAAAACTAGAAACAGTGTCCACACTCATATAAAAACAAGAACAAACAATCAAGAAAAAAAAGAAAGGAAAAAAAGTAAAAAAAGAAAGAAGAAGAAGAATAGAAGTAAAAAATGTCTACCTTAGGATGTATCTCTGCTATCACTGGTAGACAGAGTGGGCAGACAGAGCCCAGATCCATGTTGATTAATCCCAGCAAGCAAGCAGTAGATTTATGGTGGCGTAGTAAATAATCCCAACAAGCCTGTATCTTTAGTTCCGCTGAAGTTCAGGTTAGTTTCTGGCTGTGTGGTTGGAACCTGATTTATTCAGCCTGCAACACTCTGTGTGCCCCCTGCCAGCCAGCATGAACTCAGGTCCTTTACCTCCTGCTGACTTGAGATTGGTTCTGCCTCAGCCTGACATCGGGAGCCACTAGATGGAGCCTTCTCGCAGCTGTTCTGAGTTCCAAGCTTAATTGGCCCCTCTCTAAAATGGCAACTGGCCAATTGCCCTGTCCTGGGGGACATCTGAACCTGAATAACTCACCAGCCATCGCGGTCTGCTACATCCACTGCTCCATTGCACTTGTGGGTTTTTCTGTGGAGGCCTCTGGTGCCGCCAGTAATCACCATGCATCTGCAAGGTTGAGCTGCCCCTCCCGCATAGCCACCTCCTTCTTCTGCATTCAGGTCCCTCTCTCCATTCTCCTTGCAGGCTTCAATTCTTGCTTCAGATCCATGCTGGGTCCTGGGGACCCACTTCCCTCCTTCTTTTCTTTCTTATGTTGCCATATTCCAGTGTTTGGACAGCAAATCTCAGAGAAGCTGTTACTCTGCTTGTCACAACTCTACCATCTTCCTAGAAGTCTTCAAATGTCATTTTCGTACAAAAAAACAAACAAACAAAAAAAAACAGTTTTCAGAATGATTATCCTTACTTCTGCCCAAGACTGCTCACTCCCAAACACCATTTACCATTTATCCTTTTTGACATCTATGTCATGATTGCACGTGACTTGCAGACTAAAGAAACTCTAAAGAATATATCTCCATATCTTGATTACTTCTTTCAAAGATACTGTCAGAAATAATTTTTTGTTTCCACGTATGCTCTTTGATTGGAGCAAATTATCTTAGTTAACCGAAAAAATGTAATGCTAAAATCAAAATCTTCAAGTACATATCAAACAATCGTAATGAATGTAATAAATATATTTATAGCCTGAGAGGACTTAACTATAGTTGTCATACTTTTATCTCACAGTCAGCATTGCGAAGAAGTTATTAAATTCACTTTGTGCTTCTGCTCATTATAAAATCTTTGGTTTGCTTGTACCAAATAAAGTATGTTTTAAAGAAAATATGGTCATAAGTATTAAGAAAAATGACATTTTAAATGTGATATTCCATGTTTCTTTACTGCAATTGTTTCTAATTGGAATCACAGGCAACAATTTGTTGTTTAAAAGAACCATTAATGCAATTGTAGCAGTCAAGAACCAGTAGGCTTCAATACCACATCCAGGAAGACTGTGTCTTAAGGTAAGAGACTCAGATTTATGTTTTTACATTTCTGTTTTATATCTTGATATGTAGTTTATAGGTCTTCAAAATAGTTTCAGACAAACAATATATTAGAAAATACATACATATATATACACACACACAGTGTGTAGTTTTATGTCAGGTACAGTGAGAAACCCTTAACACTATCTTGAAGAAATACGTCTGTCCCCACTGGAACAGGAAATTGTTCTTATATTTTAGGCATTGACCCCATAATGATGTAAAGGTCTTCCCAGACCCTACAAGGAGAGTTCTTGACATCCAGCAACCTACTTCATAGAGTTAAGTATTGAGAACAGGCCTTAAAAGACTTCATTTGTTTTAAGCTAAGGATCTTCTGGGCCATATTGGGCCTGGGTCATTCCTGAACAGAACAGAGGCTGAATAAAAGCTATACAACTATTATTTGGCTTTAGTGCAGAACACCTCAGTCAGATAAACTACCAGTTTACCTTTCTGTATAAGATGTTCCTATCCCTCTTTAAGCAATTCCACAAAAAGAGAGCTTTAATCTTCTTATTTAGAATTTTTAAATGTTAATATTTCAAAAGCAAATTTAGAACCAGACAGAAACCAAGGACCAGAAGAGACTTACTCAAAACTATACACTTGCTCATATCAGGACCAAGAGCAGTTTATTTCAGAGCTGTTACCGGGACGAATATGCTTTACTGAAGGACTGCCTTAACTTCAAGTTTAATATTTTTTCCTTTATTAATAAGAAACTAAAAATAAAAGACAAAAAATGTTGAGTTTATATTGTGTTTGAATAGTATCATTATATCAAGGTCAGAATAAGATTCACAATCTGATTATTTTTGCTATCATGTTAGAATAAAAGTGTATTTAATTTCCTCAGTGAGAATGTCCACATTCTAATATCTAGTTCTATTATAAGGTCAGTGGAAGTATGGTAAATTATAGAAATAGCACATATTGCACACTTTATTACTGCAACTTCTAAGGAATTAGAGAAAAAACGAAAATGTGCTCTTGAATTAGAAAGAGATAATAAAATTGAACTGGCTTTTTTGATGCCTTTGATAAATAAAATTTAACTGGTCTCTTTTGATGCCTTTGAAAAATCTTGAAGATTTTTCCACAAAGATACTAAAAAATTTCTAAAATAAAAGTAACTAAAATGAGTATATTATCTACAGTAAACTTTTTTTGTTATTGAAATACTAGGCTTCTGGGTTTGCAATATAAATATAGTTCAAAAGAAGTCTCTTACTTTCTCTGTAACATGTAAACAGCATTTTATATTTAGATTCTTAGCATCACAGAGGTAATTTTTCAATGATATTAAATCAATATTCTGTACCCGTTATTTGTTCACTACGCATTTAGCATTGTCTTGTTCTCACCAGGGGTTCGGTGTCTAGATATAATAAATGTTCATTATCCTACTCTCTGAGGTTAGTTTTGCATAATGATTCCCTTTAGCATTCCCTCCTGTCTCTTCGCTCTCCTCAGTTGATTAGGATGGTGACATGTGACTTTTACTTTTGTATAAAGCAAATATTGGAATGATTAGTGGCACAACAGTGAATGTTTTATTGTGTGCAAACAGAAATCTTTTTTAATGTAAGCCCATTTTTTTTGGTATATTTTTTGTTTCTCCTTCACCTTGTTGCTATGTCAGTTTCAAACATTAACAGTCCCCTTTATGTAGAAGGATTATATGATGCATTCCCTGCCCCTTTTCTTTCTTTCTGTTTTATAAAGGCTAATGAGCTGTTTAGCCATCTACCTAAGCAGTCAAAGAGTATGCACTGCCCACGGGTATAGACTAGCGTCTTCAAGATAACATGCCTGGCCAAGATGCTGCATGGAATCCCTATACTAGCAATGAGGTCAAGGCCTCGATGCTGTGGACCCTAAAATGCATGGGTTTGCCTTTGCAAGAGCACACATGCTAATGTGTAGGTTGAAAATCAAGTCTGAGAGCAATTATGCACTTCTGTCATGATTCAGAGCTACTTCAGAATGTTATTCAAATCATCAACTTTAAAAATGCACTCAACATAGTATTAGGGCTGAGTTCTCTTTTATTTTAGTGTCTAGTAAAGCAGAAGCCATGTATGTTGCACATAGGAACATTAAACTAATAAGACTATGAAATTAATCAAAAGTCACAGGCTGCTATAAGTTTATCATCTACTATATTTTCCTTATCATCACAGTGAGGCTAATATTATCCTCCAGATTCCCCAATATCCCAGAGTACACAAAATCTGGAAAGGTTCTATCCTTTCTGACACATGGGTAATTTTGAAAAGTACTGAAGTGCCTTCCACACTGAATTGACACATCTTAAGCAAACGACTTATAGTGCTATAGAGCAAGTCAGTCTTAGAATTAGAACTAGGGCATCTTTCCTTATTTGTTGTTTTTGTTTTTGTGAGACAGGGTCATGCTACATATTTCAGGCTGGTCTCAAACTCAGTATGTAGCCTAGGCTGGCCTTGAAGTTACAGCAATTCTCCTGCCTCAGCCTCCTGAATGCTCGGTTTATAGGCATGCACCACCACACCCAGTTCATTTTCTTTGATTATCTTCAATTCATTAGGTACTACATTAAATTCTAGAGGGAAATTAAGCAGAGTAAGATCCAATCCCTACCTTAAAAGACCAAAGAGTCTGGTGAATAAAATATAGTGTGCCTGGTGCATGTATTTTATAATTCAGTAAAATATCATTTAACAAACATTTACTCAGCATTTTCTATGTTTTAGGTGCTGGGTATATAAGAAAAATAAATATGCAATCAATCACATAGCTGAAGAGGGAAGCAAAGCATGGAAACAAAAAAAGAGAAATATATGCACACAATGTACAACAAACAATGACTGAACAATGCACATTTGATTTGAATATACATTTCTCAGGTGAAGAAATACAAATGACCAATAAATACATGAAAAAATGTTCAACATCACTGACCATTTGAAAAATGCAATTTAAAACAACACTGAGATTCCATCTTACTCCAAAAAGAATAGCTATCACAAAGAAATCAACCAATGACAAATGCTGGCAGGACTTAGGGAGAGAGGAACCCATCTTCATTGTTGGAGGGACTGTAAACTGATACAATCACTATGGAAATCAATATGGCGGTTCTTCAAAAAACAAAAACTAAAAATTCCACTTGACCTATTTAGTCCCCTTCTAGGTATCTTCCCCAAAGAGTTAAAGATAGCATACCACAGCGATGCATGCATATCCATGTTTATAGTAGCTCCACTCATAATAGTTAAATTTTGGAAGCAGCTGATATGTCCATCAAAGATGAATGGATAAAGAAAATGTGATATTTAAACACAGTGGAGAACTAGTCTGTTATAAAGATAAATCTGAGTTATTTGTAGGAAAACAGATTCACCTTGAGACCATAATGTTAAGTGAAGTAACTCAGACACACAAGCTTAAATACTGCACGGTTTCCCTTATATGAAAAACTCAATAGATGAATAAAGCATGAAATAAAAGGTCAATAATAGAAAAAAAGAGAGAAAAAATGTTACTGTAATTCAGCATGGCCAATGTATCTATAAATGCGTATCTTGATTTAGTATAATTATCTTATGTGTTTTATGTTTTTTGGCCTATTAGTCTGGTGGTTAATCTGTATATGTGATAATTAACCTTATAAAGCCTTTTAAGATAATTAAATCAATCTGATGCTGGCAAAACAAAAGGGAGTGGAACGAAGGGGAAAAAATAGAACTGAGATGTGACATGCACATGTACCGATATCTCACAATAAATGTAATCACTATGTACTGCAAACACGTACTAGTAAAAAATTTTTAAATGTAAGCACTGAGTATTAAAAAAACAATAAAAACATTATCTGTCCTATGGAATCATAGTTTAGTAAAAACGTCAGTGTTTATGTGTTTTATAAATACTTGTAACAGTGAGGAGTGTTTTAAAGAGATAGCACAATATGACCTACAATATATTAGAGATTTGCATTAAGTAGAGTAGTGGCACAATTAAGCAGAACTAAGTTTACTGAAAAAGCTACCAGGGAAGGTCTACAAAGGATATATAGAAATTGGCAGGGTAGAAGAGGAGAAAAAACATTAAAGATGGGAGAGGAAGGATAATCAGCATTACAAAGGTGAAAATAAGTGCCTTCCATTTGGAATAGCTCCTCCTCCACTTACTTCTTAAATAAAAATTTTACTTTGTTTGTTAGAATGGTTCTTGTAGTGCCTAGAGTTTTTTCTGAACTTTTCAAAAAAGTTAGACAAATGCAGAGGTTTACCTCACCTATTCCAATATAGTTTAATGTAACTCTGAGAAAAACATGGCAAAGGGGATGAAGAAATGGTTTGTCGGTAATAAATCAGAAAAGAAACTACAAGAAAAGCTCAAACTAAAACAACCAGGGACAAATAGCTAGATATGTGCTCGTTCTGCAGGAGGCCAAGGTGTAAGAACTGCTGGAGAGAGAAATTCACATGTACAAACACAGATTTAGACCCAAAACAACTGGAGGCACTGTGAGAAGAGAAAAATAGTGTCTGATGTAAAACTAGCTTGTGACTTGATCTACCGCTTTCAAAATTAATTGCTGAATGTCTAGGCTTTCGGGCATTCTGCTAAGAGATTTCTCAGTCACTGGTTACTATCCCTGCCCTCAGGAAATGTGCAATCTAGTTGAAAAACTAAAGCAAAAGTGTAAATTACTACAATCTAAAATAGAATGTGAGAATTTCAAAAAGAAGTACACATGAAGTGTTCTGGTGTTCAAAGGAGAAAAAAATGAAATGAAAGGAATTCAAAAGATATTTCTGGAGGAAAAGTGTCTGACTGAACTTTGAGTATTGAGACTCTCAAGAGACAGATACAAAGGGAAGGCATTTCAATCAGAAGAGCAAGAGCCAAGGTATAACAGGTGATGATGTTTAGAAAACACTTTGTTCACATAACACAGTCTACTTTTGCCTGACCATGGAGAATTTTTTAGAGAAAACTGAAAAGACAAGTCACAGCTGTATCTTAAAAGTAAGAAGAGTTTTGACCGTTTGGAAAAGATTGATCTAGAAGAGCTTCATGTATGAAATTGTCTATCTGTCTTCATGAATAGTTAATCATTAGCAAACAACTATGTAGACCACAGATTCACTTAGGAGTGATAAGTATACTTGTTCTTTAGTTAATAGAGACTAATATTAACAGGATGATGTATTTTGTATAAAACAGACTGATTTCAGTATTTCCTGCCTCACTGTCTCTCAAGAGAGAGTGAAAAACAAGTGTCCCTAATGGTCCACTGGGAAAGGATAATGCAAATCTATCCTTGACAGACATTGGATGGAAAGACATAATTTAGAGAAGTGGCTGGGGGAAATAGCTAAGTCTAGACCTGTGAGAGAGTTCCCAGGACTAGAAAAGTAATTGTGGGTTTTGTTTTGTTTTGTTTGTGATCAACAAATAGTTGAAACACAGACTTTTAAACCTGCAAGCTGGTAGGGAAGTGATGGAAGTGCAGGTGAGTTCTATCTAGAGAACACATGAGCTAGCCCCAAACTGTGCCAGAGCCCGTCAGAGGTGAAGCAATGCTACCTCCACACCCATCACCAGCAATGGAAAGTGAAGGCCTGAGTCATAAGCGGGTGTGAAATTCTGGATTACATAAACACTGAGGCCTTCTTACAACTCTAGGCAGGTGGGAGGGGAGAGTCATATGAAATCTTCTTCATGGAAGCCGTAAAGAGGACTTCAGGATCACTTTTAATTAGATTTAGAAAATAGTGGGATGTGTCTTGTATCTGCAGTTTAAAATGGAGTGAGGTTGACACGTGATACAATAGCAAAATGTATTTCTGGCTTTGATCTAGAAAACCTGAATTTTAACAGATGCCATCAAGTGCTTTAAGAAGCAGCACTGCTATTTAGCTATGACAGAGAACTACACTGGTATCCGCATGCTTTGCTAAGGGAAATAAGCTTTTTTTGTATTGATAATTCCATTTTCACAGTAGCAGATACCTATAACAAAATGTGTAGTTTTCTGACGGAAGAAACAGACATAGGATTCTACTCAGTTGACAGCGTTTTGTTTTTTTTTTTTCCTGAATATATCAAACTGCCACATTATCCTCAACTCATCCTGCATGATAAGATGAAACTTGTATTTCCAGTAAATTTCCACATATTCCCACTTCTACCACACTTGCATTTAGTGACCACTACTGAAGGAAAGCATACACGCATGCATGCACGTGCACACACACACACCCCATATACATTTTTCTCATACGTAATAGAGGAAACAGCTGTCCTATTATTTTAGCTTTGGCAATAAGCCAATTATATGCATAGAGCATCCCTAGGTTCCTTGGTTAATGAAAATTACCAGCAAGTATGTAACTATGGTCAGAAACTGAAAATCCTTGGGTCAATAGTTTTAGCACTATTTAAGAACTTATTTTTGGTGCCAAATGAATAGATAAGCGTAAGAACTGTCTATGGGTCTTGAGGATTTTCTGATGTATAGAAAATAATATCTTGCTTATATAGCGAGAACAGTCTCTTAACACATCCCTCTCTCCGTTTTCTATATGCCTTTAAAAAAATTCCTTTTTCAACTTCCTATATCTCCCAAGTCCCAAATGCAAACTCTCGTCTCAGATGATATGTTCACTACAACCAGCGCTCTCCATAGCCCCATACAATGAAATCAATACAACAATGTCACTTGTCAGTCTCTTTGTGCATGAGATAAAATGATGCCATCTGTGAGACAAAGTAATATGCGGTAATGACTCATCTTCAGCTCCGGTGAAATAGCCCAGTCAGCCTGGGCCTGGGGAGAAATGATGAAGACAGGGCAATCAGAGAATCGGCGCACTAGTGATTCATTTCTTAATTTATAGGAATGTGAAGTTCTCTTAAACTGATACGATCAGATCAAACTGACAAGCCTGCTATGCACATCTGCACTTTTATTATACTTTTATGATACCTGCTAAGCACACCTGCATTTTTATGACAGTTTGCCAGAGGCCATCATAGCAGTAGGGCCGGGAATACATTAGTAAGATTAGAAGAAATATCATCCGGCAACTTCAGTCTCCTTGTAAACAATTAACGGCTCATTAAGGAGAACTTCACTTCTGTGGGAACCCACCCTTTCCTTGATAGAATCTAAGCTGGCTAATGAATTGAGCCCTTCATCATGCGGGTCAGGAGTGTCTCAAAGGCTGCATCATGGTTGGACTCAGAATTATCTTTCGGCATAGTTATTTCACTATAATCATCGATGGAATTATCCATAGATGGCAGGCCAACTAGAAAAAAATCATTTTTCTAAATTCTTTTCAGGGAATTGCTTTTGTAATATCCCTATCTAATTCTGGGGTTTGTGTTAAACATGCTGAATGTATGCATACATATTTAAATCTCTGGGAAGGGTTTTAGCAGAAGAGTTAATAGTAAAACTGCAAAGCAAAAGGACTCAGGAAGAAGTAAAGTGGGTACATATTAAAAGAAATCACCCTGCCCCACCCAAAAAGAAAAGATAATGATGGCACAGAATTGCTAAACCCCTCACCACTTTCTCAATCAAGTGTAGATTTAGCAACATCATAATCTGCTTAAAACATTCACTGAAGGCACTTTGGCATTTATTTAGCATTTTAAAACTTTCCTCCCAAACAAGTAATTAATTGGACTTGATTCTCTACTGCCAAATGTGCTTGTTTTCTAAATAGTATCTTTAAAAAAAAAACAACAACTTTCATTTATAGATCTTTAATTGAGCTTGAAATGAACACTTTAAAAATGATTATATAATCAAAACATACAATATACAAAGTTTTGTTCTACAATAAAATATTGCCATCTGATATGCAGGAAGGTTAAAGCATAATTAAAGTCAAGAGGTCTTGTGGTCCTGCACTGTTGCTGAAAAACATTAATGCAAGATATAATTTTAACATGTATTGTATTGCAGTAGGATTTATTTAGTCATTCAGCTAACATTTATCGAACCCTTACTTTGTGCCAAGCACTGGACTAGAGGCACAGGGACAAATTAATTGGTTTCTTCTTTCCGAAGGCTCACATGTCATTTGAGGAGACAAGAGTGGAAATGGCTAATCACACTGAACTCATTAAGTGATATAAATTATGCATTATTCGAACATTGTGAGGGTCCAAAGGAAGACACAACTTCTAAAAGGTGATGCCACCAAGGCCTGTGGCAGTTTCTGGTTGGTATATCTGGCTATAGTGGAGAATACACAGAGACATACACAAGGACATGATGTACCATTCGATTCTCTCACAGCACCCTGATCTTTTCCTCTCTAACAGTTACTGTCAACACATACTTGTGTTTATGATTATTTCATTACCATCCATCTGTCTGAGTAGACTATGAAGACCTCAAAGTTGTCTGTTTTTGTTCACTATTTCCAGGCCATTTTATCACCTAACCAGATAAAACTAACCTAAGCACTACTCCACGCACGCACCGCCATGCAGATTATGCAACGCATATCATAAGCATAGTACACCAAGTCAGTGCGTACAAGAACGCTTATCTTTTGAGTACCTCCTATCCTGATACAATCCACGTACCCCACCCATAACCATGTCTAGTTGTGTCTTTTAAGTACACGAATGTGTCCTTATTCACCTTTCCACATGTCCTCCATTCTTTCCTTACCTACTTTCACCCCCAGCCTGCAGGAATTCGTGAAGGTTTCTCTGAAGACGTTATATTTGCTTGAGTCTTAGATTGATGGGACCTCCCCATTGACATAAAAAAAGTCTCTAATTAGTGTTTTCATCAGGAAAAACTGCTTTAGAAGTATCCAATTTATGACAGGAGAGACCTCTCCTTGGAACATCATATGACAATTGAATTGACTCAAAATAATATATCTAAAACACTCATGATGTGTTTTTGAAACTGAGGTAATCGCTGAAACTCAAATATATATGCCACCTGCTTTACATGGAAATGTAGAAAGTCCCTGCCTACTCCTATGTCTTCAAGAGTTTTATCTATTTTCTCTTCCAGCTGATTGTTGCTCTTTTGACATTTAGATCTTTGATATATTTTGACATGGTGAGAGGAAATACACAAAAACTAGCCATTATTCATTATTATGAGACAAAACTTGGTTCAGGTATTTTTATTTTATTTATTTTATTTTTGTTTTTACAGTGCTGAGGATCAAAGCCAGAGCCTCACACTGTTTACAGATATTTTAAATGAATTTCAATGGAATAATCAACGCCTATACTTGACATGTAATTGAGCTAAACTGACGTTCTGGAGTAGCCGCATACAATGCAATTTTTATACCCCTTTCCCAGCATTTTCATATATCTAAGACCCTATACGACTATGACTTCATCCAAGAAACACTGCCCAAATACCTAGACTTCAATAATATTCTCTTCCCTGAATTCCTGTAATTCTCATTGTTATTACTTATTAGACGTTTAATGTGTATACTACTGTATTACTAGTCAAGACTTTATACCTGTTGAAAGGCTAAAATCCAGGAGAAAAAAAAAATTAAAACCATGATTTTGCCCATGATGAAATTCTGAGGAGACTAGGGATGTTTACCTTAGAGAAACTTGGGGGAGCAAGAGGATGTTAATATGCTAATTATCATTGACTACTCTAAGTACTTCTATCTGGTGAGCAAATAGAATGGTTCCATAATTACCCAAAAGATAGCTCTGGGCCAATAGTTAAAAACTGCTGCGAGATTACACTCAGCCCATTCAATAAGGACTTTCTAATAATCACAGTTTATTTGACACAAAAATGGTTTACTGTCTCAGGAGATGATGAATTCCTCACTACTGGAAATATGTAATAAAAGACAATGTGACTATTTTATGAAGTTGCAGAGAGAACTAAAGTATCAGATAAGTAAAATGGATTTTAGTGACATTGTTTACCCAGAGAGTTTATGATTTTAAATATGCTTTGTCTTCTAAATTAAACTATAAATTCTTCAAAAACCCAGAATTTCATACTGTTACCATGGAATGGGCAGGTATAGTCCAGGGTCTTGTGTACCACAAACAATGAATTGGAAGAGTATACCAGGTAGCAAGTAGCAAGCAGCTGCATTTAATAACGATTACAGGAGGCTCTGCTTAGGGCACGTCCTTGCCAATAAAAGATAAGGCACAAATAGAAAAATAATGTCAGGGTGACGGAAAAGTAAAAGCTCTGCACACAAGTCATGGCACGCGGAAACAGCAAGAGCACCAGATAAATTAGGCTTTTGGAATTTAAAGGATACACACCTCAGCCCGGTACTTTCTTGTGAGTTTGTAGGTGTGATTGATAGGAATGATCGACAGGGCTCTCAACACACGTACTTGTCCCAGAATTTACTCTGATCTTAATTACACGTATGACATGTAGTACGTATTTATGAATCTGTAATGAGATTTGAGTGGGGCGAGGGTGACTAAAGGTCAGGCTAGGAGATCCAACACACATGTGCTCTCACCCAAAGCATCAGAAATCTTTTGAATTTTGTTGTCTTATTTTTCTACCTCTCTTAGGACAATGGAAGGAGGAATAGCTGTAGGGTACTGTTTAGAATTAAATGGATGGAAGGGAGTGACTCCCTCAGCTCCATTTTATCTAACTGTACTAATACTTTGGCATCTAGTTCTGGATCTCTTTTCTCTCTCTCTCTCTCTCATTTATTTATTTTCATTTTTATTTTCTTGCCGTGTGTGGTCCTAGGGGTTGACCTCAGGGGCACTGTACCACTGAGCTACATCCCAGTCCTTCTTATTTTTTTTTAATTTCTGTTTTATTTATTCATTTAAATTTTTTTTTTGGACAGGATCTCGCTATGTAGTTCAGGCTGGCCTTGAACTCACTAGATATCCTAGGGTGGCTTCAAACTCACTGTCACAGGAATTCTTCTACCTCAGCATCGTGAGTCCTAGGACTACAGGCATGTGCTATCATGCCCATATTGCAACCCTTTTTAAATTTTTTATCAAGACAGTGTCTTGCTAAATCGCTGAGGCACAACTGCAACTCACAATTAGCCTCCTTTGGTGCTGGGATTACAGGCATGCAGCACCATGCCCAGCTTAGTTCTGGATCTTAAGCATGTAGATGCTCACTCAATATTTGTTGATCAAGACAGACTATGAGATTTCTATTTGAATAAAATTATTAATGCTTGAGACAATGTTTGGAAAAGAGTAATTTGAAAATGTGATTAAAATATACTGAATTTGAATATTTAACATTGAGGCATCTTGCAATTATTATTAAAAGTAAAAGTATATTAACAATAATATTCATGATCAGCAGTAAGGTAATAACAATTGCATTAATCTTGATAATATTGGTGATGTTTACAATGATTATTAAGCCTTTATAAATTTTGCATGGGTATATCATAACGATTATACATTAAATGTAATGTCATGCAAGCAAATCAATCAGAAATGAAACTGAGTTATAGGCGCAAGTAACTATGGAAAATTAAAAAATGAAAATTGTGACTTATTGCCAATAAATATTGTAGAATCAATGTAAGAAAAGTTTTAACAGAATTTAAAAGGAATATGTTCAAAAAAGCTAAGAAAAACATAATGCAACTTGCTATTCTGGAACTAATGAACACCCTGCTGATGAGATTTTAGAACTACTCACTGAGGGTGAGCATCAAAACATCAATGTAGCAATCAGAAATTCAACATAAACTAAGAAAAAAATACAGTTGCAACTCAGCACACCTTGATGTGTAAAGGGCATTTGTGAACTAGCTTCGTATTGTGTGAAACATAGCCAAGCAAATGGGACTACTTCGAAACAAGCCACGTACACTCCAGGCAGAAATTGTCTTTCCAATCCTTCCCATCTCCTGAGTGTGTCATTCTAGTATAATAATATCCACAGAAGGTGCCTGAGGGAATTATTTTTCATATGTGCAGTGGATTTTGTGTGAGGAACTCTACATGCAACTGCCGCTTGATACATTTGACTAAGAAATCTTTCAGAATTTATTCCAGTATTTTTATGGGCAGCTCTGAAGCAATCCAGTTTTCTCTCCAAGGACTGGGATTAATCCAAGGGCCTTTATGGGATTATGTCCAGTCAGCACTGGAGCATCTTTGGAATTGCAAGGCAGCTTTGGGTAACACAGTTGGAGGGAGAATTTTAATTCTTATAAAAATTTTTCAAAGGATGTGAGCTTATAAGCAATAAAATGAGAAGACAG
The DNA here is from genome assembly GCA_004026905.1 of Hystrix cristata. Lineage (NCBI taxonomy): Eukaryota > Metazoa > Chordata > Mammalia > Rodentia > Hystricidae > Hystrix > Hystrix cristata. The sequence goes on along the minus strand of PVJO010023546.1, from coordinate 11,205 downwards.
TTAAGTACAAAAGCATAGGTACTACTATCCGTTGTCAAGAGGAGAAAAAAATGATAAGGAAATATGCTAGTGTTGCAATTCTGGCAAGTTTTTCTGGACTAAAATTGAGAGTGCTGAAATGATATTAGCATCCCATTGCTCTCTGTCAGTTCACGACAAGGGTCAATCCCTGCAGTCAAAGGAGTTGAAAAGGGCAGGAATAAGCAAGCTTGAGTTTTCTCACTGTAACATACATTAGCTGTTTCACTTGACACTTCTTTTCCTTTGATGTATTGTGCATGCTAGACCATCAACTTACTGGCAATAATACAATGAGTACTGTTTATTGAATTTCTCCAGGTACTAGGTGCTGTACATTTTTTTTTTTAATGCTCACAGTTTTTAGCCCCATACAGATGATGAGATTTAAGAATTTAATTAATTTACTCAAAGGCTTCTTTATTTTTTTGCCTCTAAAGACTAGGTTCTTCCCATTCAAACCTCATGAAGTAAATATTCAAAATCTGTATTCTAACAAGGTTCCCAAGTGTCTCACATGCACATCAAATTGAAGAAACTACATATCATGCTGCTTTCCTTCTGTTTCTCCTCTCTCTCTCTTTCTCTCACACACACACACACGAGGATGGGAGAGAGGAAGTAATACATGTATTACAAGTCATTATCTATGAAAAAATATATATCAATATACTTTCTTTAACAACCTAGGCAAATTTTTAATTAATCTATTAATTGGGGTCTATAAAATAGCATGTATATTATGGCTATTACTAGCATATTAAGTGATTAATGAAAAACATGATTTGGATGAAAATAAGAATACTGTATTTATAATAGTTTATAGAAGGGCATAAGAAGGGAGAAAATATAGGCATGAGTCATGCAAAAAAACAGAAGTCTAGGCTTGCTGTGGTTCGCACTTTGATAATAGGTACACTAGCAATTACAAATGATTTTCAAATGGCTGTGGTTTTAGAAAACCCACCAGCTGTAATAATTAGTATCTAAGCTTTTATGGAGCTATTTTCCCTGCAACTTCATAAAGGATGGCACCATGGGAATCCCTGCCATTTATATACATTCTCTATAATTTTTGATTGCCAGGAAACTTTATTTCCAGGTGAGACACCTCAGCAATCCAAAGTGAGTTTAATGAGAAAGAAAATGAAATAAGAAATACTGTAATCTGCATTTGCTCTCATTTTCCCTCAGGAAATTTTCTCCGTCACATAGACTTAATTCCCTTTACCTATGCATCTCAATGTGTAGGTAACATTTAAATTAAATACATTAGCCCTATTTGAAAATTCTACATTCATTTCAATCTTGAGCATGCTGCAATTTATTGGATGCAACGCCTGATATAGGAATGTAACATACTTAGCATGGATGATTCTCTTTCCTAGTATTCATGCCCTACCTGAGTGCATCTCCAAAAATGTCTGTGCATAGACATCAGCAAGGGAATATTTTAAAAATGAAGATTTTGATTCAATAGATCTTGAGTGCATTTCTAACATCCCAGGTGACACCAGTTCTGCTGGTCCAAGCGCACACCACACAAGCAAAGGCACTGCAGGTCATTTAATTAGGGCGAAATGTCTACAGTTTTACTCCTCTTTTTCATTAAATAAAAGTCAGTCATCTTTTAAATTCAAAAAATATACTTAGTCATGCATTTTACTAGTGGTAACATGGAAAACCATAAAGATAGAAAGACTAAACATCATCTCCCTACCCTGACCTATTATTAACATCTACACATATTTCCTTCTATTTTTGTCAAAACACATACATCTAGATTTATAGCTTGGATATATATTCCCTTTCAATTTTACAGCCATATTTAGCCTGCCTCACACCACTGTACATTCGGCTTTCTTCCAAATAGTTTATTTCCTCATAACTATATCCATCTTTCAGAACTGAATACAATGCTATCAGACACATAATTCAACAAAGGAAAACTTACAGCTGTTTATCTATGTGCTAACACACAACAGTAAGAATTATATAAGACTTTGAAAGTGGTACAGTATATGTATGATGATGTCACAGCTACATTTGCATAGGAAATATGTAAGGGCTTCTTATTCTGAAAATATTTTGTTTTCTTCAGTGTTTCATTCCCTTCTAAGCCCAGTCTCCAGAGACATCCTTCAGGCCCTTTTACAGGCAATTCTCTCATATACAGTGGGGTCAGCTTACTTAGGGAAACATAAATTTTGTTCTGTCTTTACTTTTTCCTTTCTGCAGAGCTTGCTTGCAGTTCTTGACCTTGTCTTGGCCGGCTGTAGACCACAGCTGTTTCCACTTGTGGGGCAAGAGGCTGGTCCTCTTTCCGCCCAGGTGTCCCTTTTCATTAACACTGCATCAATTCAGGCTGTCAGGCAGGCTGTTATGTCTGTGACAACTAAACAGTTGGTAGACAACAGGTACAGGTGGGCTATCAGTCACTTGTACATTATTTGAAAGAGCTACACTTGTCATTCATCCATAATGGTAAAATGGTACAGTAGAAAGGGATTGAATGCAAGATTCTGCACTATTTAACATTGGAGCATGAGTTGGAAAAAAAGGATATGTACTTTAAATTTGAAATAAAATTGTTCTGCAGAAACGTGAACATGACAATAAATGTGTTTTCCTACAAAAGCACTAAGAAGATAGCAATTTTTTTGGCAGGGGTGGTACAGGTGATTGCACCCAGGGGAGCTGAGCTACATATCCAGTGATTTTTGTTTTTAATTTTGTTTTGAGACAGGGTCTCACTAAGCTGCCCAGGCTGGCCTCAAACTTGGGATCCTCTTGCCTCAGCTTCCTGAATAGCTGAGACTAGCTATGTCTAGCTAAGATAAAAAAATCGTAACATAATTTTAACTAAAGTAATTACAAGATTTGGAAAATTGAAGTGCTTTAGTGTTAGCAACAGGACTAACCCATCTGATAAGCTAATAATTACTTTACTAATAATTAATAATTAATTACAAATAATTAAGCTAATAATTACATTACCTCTAGCACATTACCTAAAAATTAACACAGCCTTGCTTCTACCTTGGTGTGCATCAGAAGAGGCATGTATCAGCCCTATCCCTACATTTTCTGATTCACCAGTTTTGGAGTAGCACCCACAACTGTGCATTTTGAAGTTCTCAGGTCTATAAGTCACTTTCTGTAGTTGAAACAAAGTACCTGTGATAAACAATTTAAAAGGTTATATTCATTTTGGCCCATAGTTTCAAAGGTTTCGGTCCATGGTTGATCGGCTCTGTTGTTTTTGTGCCTCAGGTGAGGCAGAATATCACAGCAAAGAACTCTTAGTTGAGCAAAGCTGCCTACCTTGTGGCGGCAGGTAAGAAGAAGAGTGCGAGGAAGGGATCAGGGCCCCAATATCCACTTCAAGGGTACAGCCCCAGTGACCAGAATTTCTTTAACTAGGCCCACATCTGAAGGGTCCATCACCATTCCATAGTGCCCCGGACGTAGAATCAAGTGATTCTAACATTGTGGGTGTGACATCCACACTGAGAGCAATGCTTAGAGTGATGTAATGCTTCCTGCTGCCTTAGAGAAATGCTTTTCAAGCCTCAGTTGGCCGAAGGATCTCTTGGAGGGAGGAGGTCTAATAGAATATAAATTCTAGGGCTTCAGTTTCTTGTGCTTTCAATCAATGATTCTGCTGCAGATGGACCTAGTCAACTACATTCTGGTGAACACTGCATTTAAAGGAACAGGTTCTCACACTTGGATAATCAGAATTACAGTACTTAAAGCAGAGCTATCCAAATTTTAAAGTACTTACTCATCACCTGGGGATCTTATGAAAATACAAATTCTGATTCAGCATGTCAGGAGTGAAGCCTCAGAGTCTGCACTTCCAACAAGCTCCAGGTAATGCTGGAAAGGCTATTAAACTGAAGATTGGAAAGTCCTGTCCCAGAGATACTTATTCACTAGAATGGAAATATATTTCTAGTGTAAAAGACTGTACCTATATAATACGTTCAATATATTTAAATTCTTTTGGTCACTCCCTGTCACCAAATTTTCTGAGACTGATTTTTGCAGAATTGATGCTGTTATCAGTCTTATTTCACAGACTTTAGAGAACAGCTTTTCTGGAATTTTTCTGTGAAATTAAAGAAGAAATACTTGTAAATGTCGAGAGTGGCAAAATGTCTGACACAGATATATGGTTTCTTTGAAATGGAAAAGACTGTATGACAGACTATATTTTACAAAGATAGGTGCAACAATAATTCCCATCTGACACGCTTTCTTCCAACATAAATTTGATTCTCTTCCTATTCAGAGGTGGGAGGTTTATATGTCTTCCTCCTTGAATCTAGGTGGGTTTTTGACTCCCATGTAATCAACAGAATGTTTCAGCAAAGAAGTTTCTGACTTGTGAGGCTTAGTCAGAAACAGTGATGCAGCCTCCAATTTGTGCTTGAAAGACTCCTGTATTGAGCGCCAATCCATTTAAGAAGTCTGACTACCCCAAATCCTCCATTCTGTGAAGACAAGGCTACCAGCCTATGTGTAGAGGTCACGTGTAGGTGCTCCTGTTGGCAGACCTACTCATCATGGCCCTCCACATCAGTGTAGAACCTGTAAGTGAACAATCCTTCAGATGATCCCAATCCCCAGCTGTCAAGTCACACCCAGCCATTGAATTTTTCCTGTTGAGCCCTGAATTTTGTGTAACAGAAACAAGCAGCTCTCTCTCTGCCTTTCCCTAATTCCTGACTCCCAGAATCCTTAAATATAACAAAATGCCTATTACTTGCATTACTCAGTTTGATGTAGTTTGTTACCCAGCAACAACAGGAGCGTGGAGACAATACAATTTAAGAAGACCATATAGTTTCCACAGAAGTTTAGTAGCCTAGAGTTGAAACCTCTTAATTTTGCCCCACTGTATACAAGATGAAAAGAAATTTTGTAACTACATATCTGTAACTATATCAATAGCTACCATGAATTTGAGTTTTCCTTATGTGCCAAATTCTTTATGCATATATGTGTCAGGGAAAAAATCAAAATGCATTAGAGTTTTCTAGCATAGAGAAATAAGATCCCAATCTCTCTACATTCCTCTTTCATTAACAACTATTTATTTAAAGGATTTATTACAAAACACTGACCTGTAAATTGTTCAAATGGGAAGGGGAACAAGGGGGAGGGGGGAAAGGAACTGAGGGACAAGGAAAAAAAAAGGAGAAAAATGGAAATAAAGCCTTTGTAAATAAGGAGGGGAAGAGAGGTTGAAGGGAGGTGAAGGGAATGGGAAAGAAGCAGCAGCAAGATGTATCATGTACAGGTACAAATTCCCTATGATGAATGTTATCATAATGTATATCTAAAATGTACCACTAAAATAGAATTTTAAAAAATGACTTGTCAAAAGTTAACCACCATTTTTGTAAAGTTTAGTTTTTGTATTATTTTGTACTTGAAGAAAATCTTCAAACATAATATTAAGAACTCCTGTATGTCCTTTATGCAGATTCACTGATAATTTACACTTTCTGTTCCTAAATATATGCATATATCAGTACATATATTTATTTCATGTATAATTATATATAAATCTTATATGCAGTTTATATATTAATATATAATTTACATATAATTATAATACATAATTTATGTGCATATATAATACTTCATTTGAGAGAATGTTGAAACCGCTGTGGATGCATTGTACTTACTCATTGTTCCTAAATACTTTAGTATGCTTTCTCCCCAGAACATAAACATTCTTTCATACAACTAAAATGTATTTTGTCTGTTGTTCCAGTACAGAGACTTTTATTCATTTATACCAATTTTAACTAGTCTAGGACCCAGTCAAGATTAAATATAATAGTAATTTTTCAGATTTTTAAAAATCTGGAATAGATCCTCAAGATTTCTTGGTCTTTGAATTTTTTTTTTGTTTTGTTTTTTGTTTTGTTTTTTGTGGTGCCAGGGATCGAACTCAGGCCCTTGTGCTTACAAGGCAAGCACTCTAATCACTGAGCTAAATCCCCAGCCCCAAACATTTTCTTTCTTTTTTTTTTTTTTTTTTTTTTTTTTTTTTTTTTTTTTTTTTGGTGCTGGGGATTGAACTCGGGGCCTCATGCTTGTGAGGCAAGCACTCTAACCACTGAGCTAAGTCCCCAGCCCCGGCCTTTGAATTTTTTAAGAGAAGAAGCCAATCATTTTGTACAGTGTTCTTAAACTTCAGATTGCCTGAAATTTTCCTCATCAATATATTCAGGTCATAAATTTTGACAGGAAAACTAGAGGAACTACGCTCTCAGTGCCTATTAAGAGGTGCATGATACTGTATGTCCCATTGTTATTGATATTAACTTTGATTACTTAGTTAAGGTGTAACTGTCAAGTTTCTCTACTCTAGATGTATTAGTCTTTCATTTGAAATTCATGAATAATTTGTAGTGATATATGTTGGAACTATGCAAATATTCTGTTCCTTATAAAATTTTATCTTAATAACTTTAGCATCTGTTTTGCTTTATATCCAGATATCGCTCCAAAGCCTCATGCACTCATAGGTGGGGCTCTTTAGGAGGTGACTTGATTATGAGTGTGGCATACTTGTCACTGCATGGGTTTGTAGCTGGATGTGATGTTGGGAAGTGAAGCCTGGTAGGAAGAGCTCTGTCTCCTGTGCCGTGCCCTCTGTCAAGCCACCCTGCCTGGGAGCCAGCCAACTGTGGACTAAACCTCCACAAACTGTGGGCCAAAATAAACCTTTTATCCTTTAGCATGTGGGTGTTTGGTATTGTGTCTCAGCAATGAGAAAGTAACTAAGATAGCATCTATTGATGATTTGTTTGGTCCATCATTCTTTCTAATTCATTAGTTGGCAAACTATAGTTATACAGAGCTGTTTTTTTATTTACTAAATTATTAATTTATTATCAGTATTGATTCCAGCACCTACGATATTAATTGTGGTTTTTTTTACTCATTCCACAATTGGCCAGTGGAAAACACTTGTAAATAGCTTCTTCATCATGTTGATTTGTCTTCATTATTCTTTGGGTACTTCTTTACTTTCTAGAACAATGTGATAGCCCATAATACATTCAAACATTAAAGAGAGAGAGAAAGAGAGAGAGAACACAGTAGAGAGAGGTTTTGCTGTTGTGCTACAATTATGCAAGATGTGTTACTATTGGGAGAAACTAGAGCTCATAGAGGTAACAACGAACATATATATTATAAATATAAATCTCTCCCTCTATATATATGTTATATATATGTATGTATATACATATATATATATATATATATATATATATATACACATACACCATACACATACACCAGGAAAGTGACATCCATACATTCACAGATGTTATTAAGATTTCGCTAGTTTTACATGTATGAACATGTGTCTATATGTATAGTTCTATATGGGTCAATCACTTGTGTAGATTCATGTAACCACTACCACAATAAATATATACAACTCTTCCATCACTGTTAGGCTTTCTTATCCTCCCATTTTATACCCATACTTACCTTAGAGTTTGTAGGGAACTGAGTTAACATTATAGGGACCAGAATAACTGTGAGAACTCTAGAGACTAGTTAAAAAGCTACAGTTCTCAGGCTACAGTAAAATCAAGAAGGGAGTCTAGTGAAAATGGTAGAAAAAAAAAAGTTGTGGTGGCATTTGGTGCATCTCTCTCCCTATGAAGCACAGAACAGAGCAACAATGATAAAATATTCATATCCAAGCTCCTTCCTTGGGATGAAAATAAAAGAATTGACTATGTGTCCACTGTTCTTTCTTGCCTGAGAGAAGAGTTTCTGATTTATTTGATTTGGAGTTCTGATGAGACTAGCAGAAGGAAGCATTACATTAGAGCTACAGTTCTACAGTTAAACACCAGGGGACTAAGAAATCAGAAAAGGGGTAAGAAGTCCTAGAATTTCCAGTCAGGGTGACTAGTGAGGGACTTTCCCTGCACAAACTAATAAGCAAAGGCAATGAGATGGTTGTTTTTTTCAAATGCCCAAATCCCAGCAAAACATAACAAGGTATACAGAAAAAACAGACAAAGATGTCTCAACCAAAGGGACAAAATAAAATTCCAATTTCTGTGAAGAAATACAGATCTAAGAGCTTCTTGATAAAATTAAAATAACTACCACAAACATGTTCAATGTGCTAAAAGATAACAGAGAGACATCTAAATGAAATCAGGAAGATTATGACCAAATGAGTATATCAACAAAGAGCTAGAAACTATCAAAAAGAACCAAACAGAAATGTTGGAGTTGAAAAATGCAACAATTGAGCTGAAGAATTCATTGCAGTGGTTCAAGAGCAGACTTAAGTAGGCAGAAGAAAAAAATCAGTAAACTTGAAGACAAGTTTTCAAAAATTATTGAGTCAGAGAACAAAAGAAAAAAGACAGCCTAAGGGGCTTATATGATTCTATAAAACTGACCAATATATAGATTATGAATGTAATAGGAGAAAAAGAAATAAAGGAAGCTAGAGCTTAATGGAGGACATAATAGTTCTACACTCCCAAATCTGAGGAAAGAAATGGAAATACAAATTCAGCAAGCTCAAAAACCTCCAACAAGGATAAAACCAAAGAAAACCAATAAAATCACACTGAGGTATAATACAATCAATCTATTTAAAGTCAAAAACAAAGAGAAGATCTTGGAAGCAACATGCAAGGGGAGATTCCATAAGACCGTCAGTAGTCTTTGCAGCAGAAACCATGCAGGCTAGAAAAGAATGGTGTGCTATATTCCAAGTGCTAAAAGAAAGAAAAAACTGACAGTCAAGAATGCTATACTCAGGAAAACTATCCTTCAGAATTATAAGAGAAATTAAGACTTTCTTAATTAAATAAAACCTGGACTAGTTCATCACCATCAGACTTGCCTTACCAAAAACTGTTAGATTTCTTCAAATTGAAATGGAGGATCAAAGACAGCAAAACTAAAGCATATGGGAGTATAAAACTTACTAGTAAAGGAAAATAAATAAATAAAGAATCATAATGTAATGGTAGTAGGTAAATCACTTTTAATTCTAGCATAAAGTTCAAAGACAAAAGCACTAAAAGATAACTGTAAATATAAAAATATGCTAATAAAGACAGATTTAATGGCTGAAATATGTAAATTGTGACATCAAGAGCATAAAGTACAGAGAGGGGGAAGTAAGGCATACAGTTTTGTATGCAATTGAAACTATCAGCTTAAAATAGATATAAGTATTAAATATATTATGTAAGCCCCATGGTAACAAAAGAATCACTTATAAGATATATACAAGAAAGAAGAGAAATGAATCAAACTATATCAATAAAAACAAAAAGATAGCAAGAGCGTACAAGAGGGTCAAGTACTACATGATAGAAAACAAATAAATTGAAAGCAAGCCTTTCCCATCAATGATTACTTTAAATATAAATAGGTTGAGCTTTCTAATCAAAAGCTATAAAGTGGATATCAAAGTCTCTCCAGGGCCTGTAATCAAGGCACCCAGAAAACAACAATATACTGAAGAGAAAATGAAGAAGAACTCTTGGACTCAAGAAAGAGCTAACAGGAAAATAGAAACCACAGAGAAACTGAAGACAATAGCAAGAAAAAAAAATGAACCGCTCTGGAATGCTAACCGCATCCTCTGAGAAGGTGGACCTGTCTCTCCCAATACAAGATAAGCCTGGTGAGGGTCAGCAGACACAGGGACAAAAACATGGATAGGGCAGGCAAGAAGTGCTAGCCCCCCAAAAAGGCACGGCTACTGTAAACTGCAATATGGAATTTTATTTTGACTGTGACTCTTGTGTGGCAGGCTAGAGTTGGAGAAGAAATTCACTGTAGTACCCATCATATTTGGGAGTGATTTATCAAGAGCTATTTTGAGAAGGATTTAATTGTTTAAGACTGGGCTACTCTGGGAATCAGAAGTCACAGAACAAATACATTTTAGGGTTTCTGGGGTCATCCTATTATAGTGACTGATTGGGAGATGGCCACAAAAGACAGCTGTGGAGAGGGTCAGGCTAGTCATAGACCCCCTGCGAAGTTTAAGCAGCAGTGAGTTCAGGGTAGGAAGGGCACGGTGTTCCCTCTCTGTATAGAGAAAAGCCAGGCTAGTCATGAGTGGTTTTCTGAGGGGGCAGGGTCTGGAAGTGTGGGCATTAAGTCCTGCAGGCTGCTTGACATGTTCCCTCACTGCCATAACTCAGGCTGTACAGAGAAGCCTCTACAGCAAGGGGAGCACCTCACAAGTCCACAGCCCAAAATGCTAGGTGGTGACAGCAATGACTTTTTGTATACAGAGGGCACAAACACTAATAGACACTGGAATGAATACAGGCATAAGGCAGACACCACACCTTTGATTAATCTCACTCAGCAGGAAAGACGGGAAAGGACTCCGCATTCACACAGCAACAAGAAGATGTTAAAAAAAAAAAATAGGACCTAGATATGACTCACTATCTTTCAGTCATAGCTAGTGAATTCCAATACTGCAGACCCTGAAAAAATCTACTCACCCAAACATATAGGGGAGTTTTTTTGATTCATTTCTCTTATTGTTTTGAGGAGCTGAGTCTTCTTAAATTTTACTTTTGATTTTTAATTATTTTCCTTTTTTATTGCTTTTTATTATGTTACTTTTACCAAATTACCATAACTTTTTTTTTACTTTTTAATAGGATTCCTTATCTCAATTTTCTTGCCACCTTCTTCCCATCTTTTCTTTATCAAACATTGTTTCTTTCATTTTCCCTTCCTCCACCTCCTCCATTTTATTATTAGTACTTTTAAACTTCATTAATTTTTAGCTATTCAGTTGACTTTAGACTATTTCTATTTTTGCTGAATTCTTTTACATTTTTAATGGTAGTTTAGGTGTTGCTTTTGTTGCCGAATATTTCAGTATTTGGCTTGTCTTTGTGTTTATCTTATTACTGCATATCTCTTTTCTCTTTTGTAGCTATTGTTGGTTCTTATAGTATGTCAGTAACTGGTTTGTCTTTGATTCTATTATTATTACTAATTTCTTTGCTATTGCCCATGGTGGCATAGATGTTGCTGTTAAGTGATTTTTACTGTATGCCAATATCTGGTTTCTCTTTGTGTCATCAACATTACTGTTATTCATTTTCTCCTCCCTGTGTGGTGCTGAGGATCAAGACT
>PVJO010023545.1:0-25961 GCA_004026905.1 Hystrix cristata | reverse complement strand
AAATATGATGGAGAAATAAGGACCTTCAAATGACAAAACATATCTTAAGAAATTCATGACAATGAAAGCAACACTCCAAAGAATTCTCAAGAGTACGCTAGATAGTGATAATGAAACCAACAATCCAAAAAACATGATAGAATGAACACTTCAAGCAAGATGAGCAGTTAAACAAAACAGAAAAAGAAAAGGATTAATGGACACTCATGAGTACACATCGAATTGTTTCTCTGATATGAGAAACCATGGATGTAAAAAAGGACGAAGAGGTGTAATAGATATAATCTAAAAGGAAGATAATATTCAAAGGAGAGGAGCATTGGATGGAGGGGGGGAAGCAGGAAGGGAAAAGAGGAATAGAAAAAGGAAAGGGAAAACATGGAGAAATGTGAATGAACCTGCTGTAAGTAGGGATGAAAGGAATAGAGGGGAGGGGCGGGGAAGGGCAGGAGAACCAAGATGCATCATGTACAGGTACAAAGTAAATGTGATGAATGTAAGCATTATATGTAAAATGTACCAATACATGTTCTTGGTTAAAAAATAAAAAATAAAAAAAAGTAATGCAATAATGGAACTAAATCAATACTTTTCAGTAATAACTCTCAGTGTAAATGTTCTCAGTTCCCCAAATGACACATATTTACAGATTGGATCATAAAACAAAACTTATGTGCTGCATAAAAGCAACACAATCAGAGAAGAAATTCATAGATTAAAAATCATTAGATAGAAAAAATATTCCATGTAATAGGAGTTCAATAGAAAGAATGAGTAGCTATCCAATTTTCAGACAAAATGGATTTCAAGCCATCACTTATCAGAAGATGCAAAGTAGGTCACTGTATACTAGGAGAAGAAACAATTCTTCAGGAAGAGATAACATTTGTACATATATACACAACAAACACTGGCACATGAAACTTCATAAAACAAGCACTACTGGACATAAAGGATCAGAAAAACATTAACAAAATCATAGTCAGAAACCACAGTAACATACTATCCAAAATGAAGAAATATTGAGGAGAACCAAACCAGTGAAAGGGGAAATTGACTCATGTTATTTGGACAAAATTGAATAAGTTTGCTTTCTCTAAATTAGCAGTAATAGAGGAATTACTGAAAAACTTCCCTGTATGAAAGAAACTAGGAAAAAATAAAACATCAACAACAGCCACTCAACATATCACACAGTGAGGTCTATCACTTCTACCTTTAGAAAATGTCCAACAACAAAACTTAAAAGCCAGATGTAGCAATGATTCTGATTTGTAATGTGCACATAGTATCAGCTTATAGTTTGATAACAAGCGATCTGCAATTTTTCTCCTCAGTGCAAAGTAAGAGGGATCCAGAAGGCCACACATTTGAATTATAGCTTTGCGTCCTGCTAACTGTGGGTAAGCAACTTACTCTTTGAGACTCAGTTTCTTTATATTAAAATGGGAATGATACTGCCTTCCTTATAAGGATTAAATGAGAAAAACAATTTAAAATAAACCAGGACAATAGTCAAAGGGATTCAATAAATGTAAGTCTCTCTCACTGTGTGTATGTCTCTCTCTCTCTCTCTGACATCCACTCCCCTCTACCTCTATACTAAACACAAAGGAGAATAAGGTACAATTAGAGGGAGACCACTTTACAAACAGAATCAAAGATACTTGAGAGAATTACCCACATTTTAAGGAAGATCAGTAATAGCTGGACATGACAGGAATTCTCCTGGTTTCTTTATGAAAAGCATCTCACTCTGCATGCTTTTTCATCTTCTAGAAATCATTCATTTGCATACATTCAAAACAGTGCTGTAGTTTACATTTTCACTATTTACATTTGAGTCACAACCTCTATGGAGAAGATGTCACATAGATGATAGCCAGGTGTAGAAAATGATTGATATCCTGCCTTATAAGTTTCACCATGTTGCAAGGATGCATATACAGTACAGAGCTACTTGATTAACTCTTTTAGAGAGGCCTCAGTGATGGCATCTCAGGTTCACATTTGGTACTGCCTGTTTCTAAGTGCTATCTGAGGAAATTTACTTGTTAATTAATTTAGATGTTGGGGCTCACTACCTTGACATAAATTTCTGCAGATGAAAAGCAATTTGCTGCAGCCTTCTGTAATGTGGCACCTACTAGATTGCTCATTTCCATTGCATTTACTGCTAGCTTCCTACAGCCCTTAGATATTTGCTGAATTTCTCCATGTTTTGCTTCATTGTAGACAAGATTTGTAAGCAGTTAGCTGAAAATAAATCAAAATTGTAAACTCACACTAAAATGTAATTTGAAAAAAATATCTTTTCTTATACAATAGAATAAGCAAGTAGATGTCATGAAATGTATAGACCTAATAACAGCAGCTGCTAGGACAGAAAATGATAGTGGAAGTCATAAAATTATAGACAAAGAAGATATGCACAGTAGCAAATTAAGTACAGTACTCAGGAAAATTTAGGTAATTTTAAATATCTCTCACCATTTTAACCTAACAGGCAGAAAATAATATTATATTTTTACATAATAAGTACATTTCTGGCATCATGAGTACTCAGTAGGGAAACCATACCCATATTTAACATGCAATTGTAATGTATACTTAATAAGTATTATTTTTTTGTGGTGTGCTGGGAATTGAACTCGGGGTCTTGTGATTAACTAGGCGAGTGCTCTACCACTGAGCTAAATCCCCAACCCCAATATATACTTAATGAAAATAACATTCTGCATAACTTTAACTGAGGAAAGAAATTCGTGATCAACCTTACATTAGATAGGCACATTTCTCAACCAATTAACATTTTCTACCTACTATTTAGACTGCAAAAGAGTATACTGCAGTATACTTTACAAACTTCCATTTTCTTCCTTTAAAAACTGTTATGTGTTATGGCCAAGGATGCTGTAACATAAATTTGAACTTTGAGCTAATTACTTTGTCACTGCTGGAACACAATAGTCAACACACACAATTTAAAAGAGAAGAGGTTTATTTTGACTCACAGTTTCAATCCATGGTTGGCTAGCTTTAAGGCAGAAACAAGATTGCAGAAGAGCAGGAGGGGAAAAGTGCTCAACTCATGGTGAACAGGAAGCAGAGAAAGAATGTAAGAGCTGAGGTCAAGAATATACCCTTTCATGTCACACCCTACAAGTGATCCGCTTCCTGCACAGCCACACCTCCTTACAGCACATTTAGAAGCTGTACTCATCAATTTATTAATCCACTGATAAATATAGCACCCCTATGATCCAATCACCTTCCAAAACATGAGGCTTTGAAGGACACTTTAGATATGAACTACAGCTTCTGCCCAGGTCCCCAAAAGACATATGTCTGTCTCATTATGTAAAATACATTTAGTTCATCTCTTACCACCTCTCAGCATCTGTTAGCATGTCTTAATAGCTTCAGCATTGCTTACAAATCCAAGTTCAAAGTCTCCTCTGAGACTCAAGGCAAACTCTCAGCTGTTAGTGTTTGAAAATCTAATGAATCAAAACAATTAATATTTCCAACATACAATGGCAAAGGGTAAACATTTCCATTCCAAAAAGGAGAAACAGGGGGACTGAAAGGAATCAGATCAAAGGAAAGCTGAAACCAAGCAGGGAAAACATTAAATCCTATAATTCCCTGACAAGCAGCAAGGCAAGTTGTAGCGAGAGATGAGACCCAAAGAACTTGGACAGCCATGCCCCTGTTGCACTGCAGGTTGCAGCCCACATGGATACCTTCTTGAGCTGGTCCTGTCACTGCCTGTGACTTTGCTCAGCAAACACTCCATGTTTCTTGTACTTCCAATATCTTGGTTGTCTCCATACTCTTGGGATCACAATCACAGTTTTGTGCCCTGCCTTCTTGGGTACACACTGTATGGCTTCCCAGGTCTTTCTCTGAAATGTGGGTGGACATCTTTATGACACTATAACTCTCATATTTTTCATGCCTGAAAAGCAAACACCATGAGAATGACACCAAGATCTACCGCCAGCTGGAGCAGTAGCCAGGCCCCTTGTATCATTGCTACAGATGCCTCTGAGTGCCTGAATGGCTGAACCCCAGGAAACACTTTCCTAGTTAGTTCTGAATGGGCTGGGCTCCCTGAGGTTCTTTCAATTTTTAATTTTCATGCTTGGAAAGGGTGGGGTCTTTCTGATTCCTGAGATGCCCTGAAACCATCATTCCTACTGTCCTGATGTTTGCACTGTACTTGGCTTCTTTCTAATGCTAATCTTTTCAGCAACTATGTTCTCTTTCGCTTCAAACTTGCAGGTGCTTCTTTTGAATAAAATTGCAAAATTCACATGAATTTTGCTTCTGATTTTCACTATAGATTTGGCCAAGGATAGCCAGTAGTACCCATGCCGCAGCCTTAAAATTTCCTCCTCCAGATTATTTAGTTCATGACCCTTAATCTCAGTTTCCACAAAGCCACAGAACATGGGCAATATGTAGAAAATTCTTTTGCCAGAGTGTAGCATATACAGTGCCTAGTCTGTCTAGTAATGGAGATTTTGTCACAAATAAAATCTTCCGTTTGCATTTCTATCAGCATTCTGGCCTTTCAGTTGTAGCCCAAATCTCCAATCAAGGTCATCTTGCTGCATTTTAAGGCTCTTCTAGCCAGATTTTCCAAACTTTTCCAAACTCTACCCACAAAACACTTTCAAAGGCGTCTGAGCCACATGTTTAGGTATAGACACAAAAATAACTCTGCTTCTCTGATACCAAAATTTGTCATACTTATATTCTTATTAATGAAATATAATATCCAATATCTACGTATTAGAGGAGGGAGATTTATTTTGGTTCACAGTTCCAGTCAATGTCCTACTGGCTCCAAGGCAGAAACAGGATGGCAGAGTGACATGGCAGAGGAAAAGATGCTCAACATATGTGATCCAAGAAACAATGACAGATGACAGGTTCGGAGACAAGAATATACCCTTGGACAACATGCCCTCAGTGACTCACCTAGAACCCAGCCCCACCTCCTAAAAGCACAGTCAGCTACTGTATTTATCAGCAGATGAATCCACTCCTTTGTATAATATCCCCATGATTCAATCACCTTCCAA
This sequence comes from Hystrix cristata, assembly GCA_004026905.1. Taxonomy (NCBI): domain Eukaryota; kingdom Metazoa; phylum Chordata; class Mammalia; order Rodentia; family Hystricidae; genus Hystrix; species Hystrix cristata. The sequence continues at coordinate 20,868 of PVJO010023545.1, read as the reverse complement.
ACACAGGAGTCTTTTGGGGGATATTTTAGATATAAGCCATAACATACCATTTAGAATCCTGGCCTTTAAATTCTTCTTTCCTTTACTCTCATTCCTTTTTTATTTGCTTTTCTTTTTTAAATTTCATTGGTACACTTTTGATAAAAAAAATGATGGTATTAATCATGGGGAATTAGTACCTGTACATAACATATCTTGGGATTCTTTTTTTCTGCATTCCTCTCCCCTCCCTTCAACCCTTCTTCCCCTCCTTATGTACAAAAGCTTCATTTCCATTTTTTCCTTCTATTTTCTTTTCTCCTTTTGGCTTCCTTCCCTTCCTCCTCTCCCTCTCTTGTTTCCCTTCCTATTTGAACATTTTCTTCCTACTTTCCAATATCTAGAGCCATGCCCTACTTTCCTGCCTTAGAGAGTTGGGAGGTCACCTCAGGTGAGGTGGGGACTGATAACCCATCCTTCCTTCTATTCTTTGTTTTCAATCCAGAAAAAGAGGACAAAAAGGTTTTTTGTTTTTTTTTAAAGGCAATCCCTTTCTAAATCCTAGAGAAGATAATCAATATTCAAACACTAGGAATCTGAGCCGAGGAAATGAGGAAGTAATAATTAGTATTTGCTGAGTGCTGAATTAGCCAGTTTCCATCATTTATCTGGTGAGTGTCTTTTTGAGGCTAAGAGCTCCAGTACTAGACTTGTAGGAAGATGGCAGAACAGTAAACAGCAGCAGGTCAGCCTCTCCAAGATTCTCAATCCAGTCACTGAAATATAAGGACTTATGGAAGCAAAGGAGGGAGGTGGACCCCTGGGACCCAGAGAGGATCTGAAGGCAGAATTGGAGCCCACACACAAAAAAGGAAGAGATAGACCTCAACGCAGAAAAAGGGAGTAGCAAGCTGCACTTTCTCCCTGAGCCCTGGATCGCAGTGTGAGAGAGGAGGCTCCAATCTACAGGGACACAGTGAAGGCGAGTGAACCCAGAGGCCTCCATGGAGAAACGCACTCGTGGAACAGAGCAATGGATGCTGTGAACTCCAACAGCCAGTGCGGTACTCCAGTGCAAGCACTCCCTGAAGAGGGAGCTCTGTCAGATGCCACATTAGGGAGGGGCCAGCTGATCCTGGGACTCAGATTCTTACTCCCTTTTATAGTGAGTTTTCATCATCACGGACTGCTGTTTTAAACATATTGATCTTGCTTCAGTAAAGAACAAAAATATTAAAATGAGAACTGTTCTTGTACAATGTCACTAAACTCAAAAAGTTCATCACATGGTTTGGCTTAACTGCCTCTTATTGTGAATGCAAACAATTCTCCAATGAGTACAAAATAAATATGAAACCCTCAAATTCAAAATTTGACATGACAGCAGGTATGAGACAAAGTAGTTTGTTAAAATACCTACATAACAGAAAATTGTCCTCCCATCACCACCTCTCTCCAAAAAATCTCAGATGCAAAAGAAAATAATTCATAATTACTTTTCAATGTATTTAAAATATTAATATCTTTAACTCTACAGTGTTGATGCAGTTCTGATGGGTAATGGTGATGGTGAATCTGAGTGGATTAAGGTACACCTAGCAGACAAGAAAAGTGTGCTTTGCGGTGTGTATGCGGGACTGTCAAGAGATTTTTGGCATACAAGCCAGGAAATTAATAGGCAAGACTCTTGCCGATATGGGTGGCACCATCCGACAGGATTGCAGTGTAGATAGAAAAGTGAAGAAATAGGCCTGCATTTGAAAACTCCATTCAGCTTGCCCCATTTTTTTGTTTAGGATTGCCATTGCCTGCGGACACCAGAATCCCATTTCTTTGTTTTTGTTTTGTTTTGTTTTTTGCTTTTTGCTAGCATAGATTTGCAATACAAAATAGGATATGCACCTTGGGGAACTGGCATAGGAAAATAATATATTGAGAATTTGTGGTCCCTTTAACTCCCTCTCTCTTACCTCCCCCTTCCCCTGATTGTCTTCCCAATCTCCAAAAAGCCCGTCTTGTTTCTTATGTGTGTATGTATGTATGCATATGTTTAATTTATTTTTATTTATTTGTGACTTTATTTGTGTTTTGATTATTTATGTACTTATATCTCTCCAAGAGAAATCATGTGATATTTAACTCTCTGGGTCTTATTTAACAGTATTATGGTCTCAAGTGCTAGTCATTTTTTTCTGCAAATGAAATGAATTTTTCTTCTTTATAACTAAATAATATTCCATTCTGTATAGACATCATATTTTCTTTCTTTATTCATCTGTGAAGAGGTATTTAGGATGTTGTCAGAGCTTAGCTATTGTGAATTGGGCCACTATAAAGATGGGTATGGATACATCATTATAGTAGGATGTGCTTGATTATCTTTGGAATATATCCAGAACTAGTATTGCTGGGTCAGTTGGAATTTCTACTTCTAATTTCTGGAGGAATCAACATATTTATTTCTATAGTGTTTATACTAATTTATATTCCCACCCAAAATGTGGAAGAATTACTTTCCCTCATATCCTTGCCAGAATTTATTGCTTGTTGTGTTCTTAGTGACAGCCATTGTGACTGTAAAATAGACTCAAAAAGTTATTTTAATTTGCATTTCCCTAATGGTCAAAGATGTTGAACATTTTTCATGTAATTATTTGCCCTTTTTACTTTATCCTTTGAGAGTTGTCTATTCATTTTATTTGCCTATTTTTTGTTTGAGTCATTTGTTTTGGGGGGGATTTTAGTTTTTTTATATATTCTAGATATCAGTCTTTTATCAAAAGAGTACCTGGCAATATGGTTCCTATTGTGTACTTTGTCCATTTACTGTGTCAAATGTTCTCTTTGCTGTGCAGAAGCTTTTAAATTTTGATGTAATACAATTTTTGATTCATTATATTATTTTCTGTTATTGAAGTTCTTTTCATTAAGTCAATGCCTGTGCCAATGGCAACAAGTGTTTTCTCTATGTTAGCTTCCAGCAGTTTGAAAGTCTCTGATTTTATGTCTAAGGTTTTAATCCATTTTCATTTGATTTAATTTCAGTACAGATGAGAGATTGTGATCTAATTTAAATTTATGTATGTTGATAATTACTTTTTCCAGCATGATTAAAGAGCCTATCTTTTATCCACAGTATACTTTTGAACACTTTGTCAAAAAATTACATGTTTGTGGATTCATGGATTTCTGTCTTTTTTTTTTCTTTTCTGTTCTATTTAATTGGTCCAGATGACTGTTTTTGTGCTAGTACCATGCTCTTTTTCTCTTTATCTTGGTAGTATCAAGTTGATTTTTGACCAATAATTCATCAGTAAAGTCAAAACACATGATCTAAGGTCCTCAAATAAAGAATACTGTAATATAATACAGTACCCATTTAATGAAAAATGTTTAAGCACTCAGAATGTTATTAAATATCAGAGGTGATATGAAAGAAGATCGCTGGGGAGACAAGATATATAAACGGAAAATAAATGCTAAATAGAACTAGATGCGATACATGGCAAAAATAGCATTATGGAATTTCTGGTGGACTGAGAGCATTTTTGGTCTTTTCACAGGGGAGAAATGTGAGCTGAGCCTTGAAGTACAGGTACAATTTGGCTACAGAAAGATAAGAGAGGAAGTGATAACAGGGAAAGGGAAGATGAAGAAATCAGAGAACGTGTTATAAATACTACAAAAGGGGCTTGATCCCCATTGCAAATACATATAATCAGATGAGGTAGAACCAGGCAAATTTGCTCTAAAGCCAGAAAAAGTTTGTATTATATTCCACAGGTACCACCATGCCACAGTGGCTTCTTCAACAGAAGGACATGAAAAAAACCTACATAAATGCCAAAACAGAATACAGAAACTAAACTGAGGTATGTATATTTCAAATATCAGAGGGGAAGGGACTATAACTACATATTTCTATTATTAAAATAGAGCATGATATAAAAATATTAAATAATGTGCAAATAAGCCAAATAAAAATAGTACAGTATAATTTAACATGATCCTAGATTTCATAAGAGATAATGCTAAAGGAATTGTACAGTATTGTTGCTAGAATTACAAAAGTAAAGTCTTTAGGTAATGAAATAATCAAGCATCAATATGTATATTGCATTAAACATTCTTTCACAGCAATGAAACCTATTTAATACTGTGATATTCCTTCCTACCTTTTAGCACTTATGATTCCTTTTAGTTTGTATTCTTTTTGGTCCCTAGCACTTATAACTGTCTAATGCATAATTCATTTGCTTATTAAATTTAATTACTTTTTCTTTATTTCCCCTGAATGCAAAGTGAGCTCCATAGGGCAAAATTATTTGTGTGGTTATTAATATATGCCAAGTGCCTAGAGGTCAATGCCTGAAACATAGTGGGAGCTCCGTATAAACATTTGATAAAGAAATAATTAATGAATAAATACTCTGGAGAATTTTATCGAAAAGAATTTCAATATGTTGTAATAGTTTATAGAAGTGAGTGAATACCTATTAAAAATAAATAAATAAGAGAAATCAGGAGGTGTCATACAAACATTTATTTCTTTAACTATGTTTATCTTCCTGATTTCTTACATACTTTGATTTAAGTGGGAAATTTAAAAAGCTAGGTAAACAAAGCAGTTAAAATGAGGGGAACTTTTTAAAAATTAGGAGACATTATTAATTTATGGCAAAATATGATATGATTTTCCCTTTGTGCAATGCATGCTATCACTTATTTTCTCAATAAGATTGGGTAATAAAACAGGCAGAGGATGAACCTTACATTTATTCTACTGAGTTTTGTGTTGTAGAAAAGGTCCATACTTGCATACACATTATATGAACATTTAAATGTAAGAATATTTATTGAATTCAGGTTTTATTTGTACTGACTTTACATATGCACAAAAAAGCAAACTCAATAATTCTTGTTTATAGAAAATATTCTAAAAGGAAGATTTATGAAATAATAAAAAATTTAAACAAAACAACTGAAAGCTCAATATCCAAGATTAGTCATTCAACTTTAAAGCATATGAATATTCATAGCTAGTAAAATTGTTTCCCTAAAGTTTTAATATCTTACTTGAGATAAATTGAAAACTCCTGCAAATGATTCCAGCACTTTCTTTTTTGATAGTTTTTAAGTAAGTATATGCATTCTATTAGGTAAAATTTTGAAGTCCACTTGAGCATAAATGAGCAGACAAAAGGAAATGCTTCCTGAAAGTAGTATTACGTTACTTAATATTGTTAATTAACACTAAGTTAATTAAAGCTTATCTTTCAGCCATGCTCCTTTATTTTGTAATGATTAAAGTGCATCCCATGTCTAACAAATGATACTGTCCTAGCACTTCAAAAGAGACTCAGTTTGATGACTCTAGTGGTTACCTGTTAGAACTATGCTGTTCCTCTATTGCTTTCCTATTTGGAACTGTGAGGCAAGAGCGCTACAGAGTGTATGGTATATATTTAAGTGTCAAAGAGTGCTATTAATTATTAAAAGACAATATTTTCTCCTCTTGGACCCATTTTGATTTTTAATAGATTGGCCTCTAATCCAAAAATTTATGATTGATAACTCTAAAATAAATTCAACCACAAAATATAACATTATTTACAATGTTACAACTTATTTCATTTGGTCCTCCAGTTAATTCTATCAATTATTATTTAGAGCTCTACAGATTTGGGAGCTGAAGTTTAGAGAAGTTAGGTATTTTGTTTAAAGTTTCACAGATAGTTGTGAGGAATATATTTAAAACCACAAAGCCCACAAAATTAATTACAGCTTATATATGTGTGTGAATCTGTGACTATCATGCTAAATGGACCCATATAAGTCTAATGTTCAAAGGACCACTGCCTAGGTAAATAAACAACTTCAGGCTTTATCTTCTTTTAGTCTTCAACATAAATCCGACAGATGACAGATAACTCATTATAACGAGCATAACTCAATCAATACACCAAGATTGGCAAGGATCATAGTCCTACGAAGCTTCCAATCTGGTGGTGCAAATAAAGAGGCAAAGTCAAAACTGATAAACGTAGTGTCTGGCTAATGTTAGACGCTGTACAGAAATTTAAACGGACAATATGAGTGTTATGGTTTATATCTGGGATGTTCTTCAAAGGCCCCGTGTATTCAGAGATAGGGCTTTTTATAGATGACTGGATCACGGGGATGCTGTACTTATTGCTGGATTAATCCACAGATAAATTCAGAGCAAAGTGTGTCACTGGACACTGGGTGTGTTCTAAAGAAGGTCACTGTGGGTATGACATGGAAGAGTATATCTCCTTGGTTCCTCCTTTCTCTCCCTGCTTTCTGGCCACCATGATGTGAGCAGCTTACCTCTTCCAAACCCATCCACCATGCTGGACTTTTGCCTTGGACCCAGCTGACCATGGACTGAAAATGTGAACCAAAATAAAATTATCCTCCTTTAAATTATGGGTATCAGGTACTTTGTCCCAGCAATGATAACAGTGACTAGTGACTAAGGAGGGTAAAGAGGGACTTGCACTAGAAAGAGATTGTTAAATAGAATGGCATTTGAGCTAAAACATGGCAAATACACACACACAAACACAGAAACACATGCACACATACAATTGTATTTCCATACATAGTTATTTTTTAAAGTTGGCAGACCTTAAATTTAACATATTCAAGTTATGAGACAATCACACCAAAATTAATGAAAAAATACACCTAAACAAAAGGGCACTAAGCAATTGTCTTTCACTACTGTGATTTCATGAGTATTACAATTTTATTTTAATCGTTGGACTTATATATTGAACTCAGAAATTGTTTTTCCTATATACTAAATTCAACCACTTCAAATTTGTTGAACATGTAACAAAGAATAAACTAAAAATTTCAGTCATTTAACATCTCATTTCTCAACAGTATTTCTATCACTCTTGTTTTTAAGATCATTCATTTTTAAAAATTAATTCACTGTTGACTGACACATAGTACATAAATGTGATGCTTTGATTTAACTATATTTGGAGGGTGAGCAAATCAGAGTGATTAGGATATTCATTATCTTAGACTTTTATCATTTCTTTATGGTGAGTTCATTCACAATCCTCTCTTTTAACAATTTTGAGATATACAAAATATTATTGTTAACTATTACCACCTTGTTGTGTCATAGAACACCAGAATTTAATTCTCCTGTCATCATTTTTTAAACAGAGGAAAACTAGAGCTTCAAAGTTTTAGCTTATCTTATATGGTGCTATATAATTGCTCTGATTCTGAATTCACTCTATTTTAGTCATGTTAAACTATTCCATACTTGAAGGATTGCACTGATCTTAGCACTTTACTGGATCTTTAGAAATCCTGAAATAATGTAAATTTGCTATTACATGAACTGAAAATATGGCCCAATTCTCTAGGGCAGTAGATCACTTACCATAGCTTTTAACTTTTTAAATTCTCCTTTGATAACAGTTATTTTCCTGATTGAAAAAATCAATAATATGATACACATTTTAAGCAAATCACAGGGTACAGATAGAAGTGACAGAAAATTAGAAAGGATTTCATTGGAACTGTAAGCAAATTAAGTAAATTTCACAGTGCTCTAGTCCCTTAGGACAAAAAAAAGCCACTCAAAGTCTTTCGCAAGTCAGGAATAGTGGTGCATATTTGTTACCTCAGCTACTTGGGAGGTTGATGCAGGAAGATGGTGAGGCTAGGTCCAGTCTGGACAATATAACAATGATTCAGCTACAAAATATGCATGCTAATAATTTTCGTAATGTGACTTAGTCTCACTGAATGGAGACAGATTACTATATTTCATTCAATAGAACCAGGATAGTGTTTCATCAAACTGCCTTGCAATAATAATCACCTGGGGCACTTATTAAGAATACAATTTCCCTAGAAATTTAGATTCAGTAGGTCTTGTGTAGAACACAGGCATTTTTGCCAAATATTATCAGAAACAGTACTAATATGTAGAACATGTAAAGAACTCAAAAAATTAGACCTTCCCAAAATAAAAGACCCAATCAAAAATGGTATAGTGAAATGAATAGACGCTTTACAGAAAAGGTTCAAATGCCCTAAAAATACATAAAGAAGTGTTCAACATTGCTGGGCATTAGAGAAATGCAAATTAAAGCAAAACTGAAATTCCATCTCACTCCAGAATAAAATGGTCATCCTTAAGAATTCAAATAATAATGAGTATTAGTGAGGTTGCGGTGGGATAAAGGAACACTCGTACATTGCTGGTAGGAATGTAAACTAGTACAACCACTATGGAAGTCAGTTTGAAAATTCCTTGAAAAGCTAAAACTAAAAATTCCATTTGACCCAGCTATTCTCCTTCTAGGTATCCTCCCCAAATAGTTAAATATATCATATTACTGTGCCTTTAGATTTTTATGTATAAAGTTGATGTGGAGATACCTACCTTTCCACATCTTTACAAGGATTAGAATGACATAATCTATGGAACTAGTAGAAGGAAATATAGGGAAATGGTTCAGGACATCAGCCTAGGCAAAGATTCTATGGATGATATCTCAAAAGCATAGACACCAAAAGTGTAAATAAAACAATGGGATTACATCCAGCTAAAAAAGCTTTTGTACAACCAAAGAAACAGGAGTGCAAAGACAACCCATAGATTTGCAGAAAATACTTGCAAGTTATCCTTATGACAGTGGACTAACACTCAAAAAAAATGAATGAAATTCAACAGCGAAAATATGATTTTAAAGGGCAAATGATCTGAAATGATATTTATCCAGGAAAATATACAAATATCTAACAGTAATATGAAAAAATGCTCACTATCAGTAATCATCAGGGAAATGTAAGTGAAAACCACAAGTAATTATCTCACTCTAATTAGAATAGCTATTATCAGAAAGACTGGATATAGAAAATGCTGGTGAGAATGTGCAGATAAGGAAAGTCAAACACTGTTGGTAGAAATGTAAATTAGTTTAGTAATTCTGAAAAACGTACAGAGGTTCCTCAGTAATCTAAAAATAGTACTTATAATCTCACTATCTCACTACTAAGTACTAATCCAAATTAAAGAAGATCATTATACTGGATGAGACATTTGCATTCCCATAGTCATTGCAGTTCTACGGAAAACAGTCAAGCTGTGAAGTGAATCTAATTATCCATCACACTTGAATGGCTAAAGCAAATGCAATGTCTATCTATCTATCATCTATTTATTGTTCAGACATAAAAGAGCAAAATCCTGTCATTCAAATCAACATAAACAAGTCTAGAAGACATTATGTTAAAGAAAATAAGTTAGGCTCAGAAACATAACTATTGCACACTCTTACTCATATGTGGAAGTTAAAAAAATTATCTCACAGAAGTAGAGAGTAAACAGTAGAAGCTAGGGAGAGTAGGAAGAGGGAAGGCTGATGAGAGGTTAATTAATCATTATAAAACTATAGTTAGATGGAAGAAATAAAATATAGTGCTCTATAATAGAATAGGGTGACTACAGTTAACAGTAATTTTTTAAATTACAAAAATTAAAATTTATCCAAAAATTACACAGACTTACAGACCATAATATATTGTACCATTTGCATGTAAAAACAAGCAATGTAAACAACCACATAGACACAGTTATAGTAGTTGACTGTAGTGCATAGTGTACATGTTACTGTTTTAAATTTGGGTTATTAAATTCCTGTTTTGGGGATATCTTTATTCTTCTGAATTTCCATTCCCCTCTCCCTATGCCCTCTTCCTGTTCCCTTGGACCCTTTCCCTACTGGGTGAGATCTTTCCCCTTGTCTTTTTGTATACATATTTTATCATTTTCTTCGTTTGTACTTTGCCTCACTCAAATGAAGGATACCATACAGTATTCAAACTTGCAGGTCTGGTTTATTTCACTAAACACAATGTTTTCCAGATCTATCCATTTTCCTATAAATGACTCTAATTTGTCTTGCTTTATAGCTGAGTAATACTCCATTATATATAGACACTACATTTTGTTTATCCAGTTATCTGTTTATGTGTATACAGGCTGCTTTTAGAATTTAGCTATTATGAATTGTGCTGCTATATATATGGGTATGCAAGTATCACTGTAGTATGTCTTTAGGTCTTTAGGGAAGATATTTAGAAGGGGAGTGGCTGGGTTGTATAGAATTTCTACTTTCATACTTTTGAGAAATCTTCATATTGGTTTCCATAATGGTTGTACTAGCTTGCATACCCACCAACAATGTAGGGAGTTCCTTTTTCACTACAGCCACGACAGTATTTGTTATTGTTCACTTTCCTAAGGATTGTCATTCTTTCCCGGGTAAGATGGAATCTTAGTGTTGTTTTAATCTGCATTTCCCTAGTGGCTAAAAATGTTGAACATTTTTTCATATATTTGTTGGGCATTTGTATTTCTCTCACTGTGAAGTGTCTATTCATTTCTCTAGCCCATTTCTTGACTGGATCATTAATTTTAGGTGGTTTAATTTTTTTGAGTTCTTTGTATATCCTATTGTATATTTTAAAATAACTACAGGAGAGAATTTTTGATGTGTTCACGAAAAAGAAATGATAAAATTTTAAGGCAACAGATTATGCTGATTTGATCATTGTAAATAGCTCAGATGTATTGAAATGTCACACTGTACCCCATGCATATGTACAATTAGTATGCATCTGTTAAACACAAAAAAAGATGTTATAATGTAAAATGTATTGAAATTACAAAGTGCCGTAAGTATTCTAGCATTATTTTTACTACTCAAGAGCCGTGGTACATTGTCAGTAGCATATGCAAACATAGGTTGTTACAATAACAACAATCAGAAAACCCACCATTTTGTGGTTTGTAGTTAGCATCCAGATTTAATAAATTCTATTTCAATTCCTACTAGCTCCATTTCATTGATGGCAGCATATATTCACACATATTTGTTAATACAATAAGTCAAGGAAATGAAAATTCCTCATTTCTTATGTATTGATGATTAAAGCTACTTTTTCTGAGTTCCAAATACACTTTTGTATACCATTTTTCTGAAGCTGGGGTTGGAGGCTCTTCAAGTCACACTTCTGCTTTTACCAAATGGCTTTGCATGAGATTCTATCAATAGAAAGCCATATTTTTTTGTGAGTTTATTGGCCATGTACTTCTTCTGAGAAGTGTTTATGCATTTCAGTAACCCGATTTTTGATTGGGTCTTTTATTTTGGGTGGCCTCATTTTTTTCAGTTCTTTATATATTCTAGATATTAGTCCTCTGAGGAATAACTGGCAAATGTTTTTCCTATTCTGTAGGTTGTCTTTGAACTCTGTTGAATTTTTCCTTTGCTGTGCCAAAGCTTTATAATTTGATACAGTCCCGTTTGTTCATTCTTGCTGTTATTTCTGTACAATGAGGGTTCTGTCCAGAAAATCCTTGCCTACACCTATGATTTCAAGAGTTTTTCCTATTTTATCTTCAAGTAGATTAAATGTTTCTGCTTTGTTCAACATCTCTGGTCACTGAAGAAATGTAAATTAAAAGAATGCTAAGATTTCATTTTATGCAAGAAAGAATGGCAATCCTTAAGAAATAAAATAACAAAAAAAGTACCAAACACAAAAATATTATTTAAAAATTGCCAATAGACCTAAACAGACATTCTCTAATAGAAGATATACAAATAGCCAAAGGTATATGCAAAAATGCTCAGCATCACTAATCATAAGGGAAATGCAATCTAAAACCAAAATGGAACATGACCTCACCCCAGTGAGAATGACTATTATGAAAATGACCAAATATACCAGGCGCTGGCAAGGATGTGGTTCTTGTGATGTCTTTGGGCCATCTTTTCTATTATCCTGTTCCTTCTCCCCAGCCAAGTTCTCTTCTGCTCCATATTCATAGTACACAACTTTACTGGAGTTTCCTTTCTGGCCAAACTCAAAACTTTTAAAATCATTCTGCTGGGGCCTTTGTTTTTGATTCTCATAAATCTGGCTAAAAGCCCTCCAAAGTAACCATGCCACCACCTCAGCAATAAACTGCCTTGAAATTTCTTCAAAAAGATTACTTAGCCTTTAGCCTCAGTCTCAGGCAAAGTTTCTGGACACAAGCAAATTTCAGGCACAATCTCTGTGAAAACATATCACACATGACCTGGAGTTCAACAGCCAACACACTCCTTCACCAACTACTCCCTTAAGTTGGCATAACTCTGTGTTAACAGATATTGAGACTCCTCACTTCCCCATGATATTCAGTGTCCCTGGCCTTTTAGTACACTGCAAGTGGTCAGCTTCCATAATCTCAAATAAAATAAAGAAGAACTTACAAAACCCTCAGATTCTTGGGACAGTTAGTGGAATACTTTCCTGCAGTCGACATAGCTCTGCAAAGTTTAGCGAAAGTACATAACTGAGGTTTCTCATCTAGGAGTGCAGAAGGAGTAGCATTTCCGTCCAATGTTACTATCATTTCAGTATGCTTCTGAATGAGCCAGATTATGATCTGCTGTACACAAAACACTGAAGAATATGTCATAGTCTGGATACTTGGAGTAACTGTGATGAGGAGAGCTAGGGAAGGATCCATGAATATGCAGAATTAATGCCCCTTCTCTGATACAGAGTTTGAAAAGGAGCATGGCTCTAACCTCCCTGGACATTCAGTCCACCACCCAATGGTTCAGTTTCTATCTTGACTCACATAGAGTGCTGATGGAAGTAACAGAGAGCAGCAGAAGAACAAGATAATGGGCTTCTGAAAAGCAGTACAGGTAACTAGAGCCACTAGGAACAAGTATCTGATATCTGTAGCCAGGCTGTCTGGTGAAGGTTTTTACCAACTAATATCATCAGTGTGTAAAGGTGTGTGTGTGGGTGGGGAGGGTTTCACAATACATAGATATCAATTGAATGTTATAAGGAAAGTGAAGAATTAAGAAAACACAACACAATCAAATTAAGAAAATAAATCTACAGTAACTGATCCTAAAAAAAGTATGTTGGCGCGCATCTGTAATCCCAGCATGTTGGGAAGTTGAGGCAGGAGGATCACAAATTACAGCCCAGCATGAGCAACTTAATAAGAACCTGTCTCAAAATTAAAAACAATAAAAAGGGCTAATGATGTAGACAAGTGAGATCATAGATACAATGCCCTCCCCTCAAGACAGAAATAAAGAAGAAATGGTGCTCTATGATTGCCTGGCATTGAATTGAAAATAATCTTGAAAAACTGAATTAAATTACAAAAGAATGCATATAGACAACTGAAATACACCATAAATTGATACATGAAAAAAGGAGAATATTAACAAGGAGATAAATGATAAAAATGAGCCAAATAGAAATTTGGAGCTAAACAATATAATAGAAGTGAAATTTAATTAGAATAGTTCAAACAACAGATTTTGTCAAACTGAAGAATCAGAACTGAAAGAGATGGGATTTAAATATACTAAATCGTCTAGCCATTTGAAATTATTCAGTCAGAGGATCAATAAATGAATAATGATAAAAGAAAGCCTCAGGGAACTATAGAATACTACCTAGTGAAACAATATATGTATGCATATCAGTTAGCTTTTTGTTGCTGTGACAAAATATTGGAGAAAAACAACTTCAGGGATGAAAGTTTTATTTTGACTCATGGTTTCAGTCCACAGTAACTGCCTTAGGTTGCTTTTAGGTCTGTGGCAAAGCAGAGATAGCATGGCAGAAGGGTGAGGTGGAGGAAAACTGCTCTCATGACAGCCAGGAAGCAGAGAGAAAGAGGGAAAGAGTGGGAGAAAAAACTGGCAGGGACAAGATATAATCTCCAGACCCATGTACCCAGTGACCTGCATCATCCTATTAGGTACTACCACACAGGTTTCCATTATCTCCACAAAATTTCATCAAATTATGAGTCCATTAGTGGTTTAATCCCTTGAAGAAGTTAGAGCCCTCATGATCCAATCACCTTCCAAAAGCCGGTCGACTGACACTCAAATGCCCAGCAGATGGCCTTTGGAGGACATTCCAAATCCAAACCATGGCAGTATGATAGGAGTCTCAGAAGGGAAAGACGTAGAGAAAATGAAAGAAATATTATTTATAGAAAAAGAAGAAAAACTACCCAAAATCTCAGGAAAGAGATGGATACTTATATTTATGAAGTTAGAATACCCTAAATGGGTTGATATCTAAGGCATCTGCACCAAGAGACACTATACTCAAATTGTTAAAAGTCAAAGACAAAAGTCAAGAAACAGCTCTGAATGAAGCAAGAGAAAAAGTCAAGTGTCATGTATAAGGAAACTCCCTACATAATAAGCAGATTTCGCAGCAGGAAACATGTAGGCCAAAATGGATTTGGTTGATATATTCGAAATTTTTAAAAACCTGCTAATGAAGAATACCCAGGGTTTGGGGATTTAGCTCAAGTGGTAGAGTGCTTGCCTAGCAAGCACAAGGCCCTGAGTTTGAGCCCCTGCACCCCTCAAAAAAAGAATACCAAATAAAACTGTCCTTAAATTAAGGCAAAACAAAGTCTTCCCAAGACAAATAAAAGCTGAGTGAGTTTATCACTATTAGATTTGCCTTAGGAAAAATGCTGAAGGGATTTCTTTGAATTAAAATGAGCAAGCACTAAGAAATATGAAAGAAAGCACGTGAAAACATGAAATCTGATGGTAATGGTAAAATGCAATATAGGGTCAAAATCATTTTTTTGCTCTAGAATAAAAGTTGAAAGATAACAATATTAGAAATAAAGCATTTGCTAATAAATTCACAAAAACCTGATGTCAATAATAGAAGGAGGAGAAAAATTATGTAGTTTTTGCATGTGAACAAAGTTGAGTTCTTGTCAGTTTAATATGTTAAAATTATAACATATTTTATGTTAGCTTCATGGTAATCCCAAAGAGAAAATCTATATTAGATACACAAAGGAGAAAGGAAAATGATTCAAAGCATATCAGTACAACAAATCACAAAACACTGAGTGGGAAAAAAGGACAGAAAAGTACAAACCAGACAAAATATGATGAGCAATGTGATAATCACAAGTCATTATTTAGCAATAATTACCTTAGATATATATGTATTAAATTATCCATTCAAAAGAGTGTAGCAGAATGCACTACAAAAAACAAGATCCAACTATATGTTACATGTTTTAGCATCAAACACACACAAACTGAAGGAAAAACGATGGAAAAAGATAGTCCATAAAAATTGGAACTGAAATGAGGTGAGGATGGCCATATTTATATCAAACAAAGCACAGTTTATGCCAAAAACTGTAACAAGGGACAAGACATAATAATAAAAAGACATTGCATCAGGAAGATATAGCAATGAAAAATATAGCTGCACTGAACATCAGAACATATAGAAGATAAAGCAAATATTGACAAATCTGAAAGGAAGAATAGGAAACAATACAATATTAAAAGACTTCAATATCCAATTTTCAACAGTGGATAGAACATCCATACTGGAGAAAATCAATAAGGAAACAGCGGACTTGAACAACCCTATTAAACAAATGAACCAAACAATCGTACACAGAATATTTCACTCGATAGCAGCAGAATACATGTTCTTCTCAGGTACATGGAAAACATTCTCCAAGACAGATCACATGTTAGGTTGCAACACCATTTGCCTTACCAAACTTAAGATTATTAAAATTGTGCCAAGTATCTTTTCTGAAATCCATGGAATGAAATTAGAAATTTGTAAAAGACAATAAAACATAGACGCATAAACCAATGGGACAGAATTGAGCTAAGAAGTAAATCCAAACATTTATGGTCAACTAATTATTCACAACAATACCAAGAATAAACAATGGGAAAAATATATCCTCTTTAATAAAAAAAATTAGGAAAACTGGATATGAACTTGAAAAGGAATGACATTGGAATTTTTCCTGGCAGCACACAAAAGAATCAACCAAAAATGGTTTAAAGACTTAAACATGAGACTGAAAGCATAAACCTTCTAGTAGAAAACAGAAGGAAAAAATAACTTTGACTTTGACAAATAATGTTTGATATGACATCAAAAATTCAAGCAAGAAAAGCAAAAATAAACAAGTGGGACTACATCAAACTAAAAAGCTTCTGCATAGCAAAGTGAACATTTTATACAACTAAAGTATATAAGAAATTCCTAAAACTTAAGAGCAAAAAAGCAAAAACAACACAAAAGCAAACTGGTTAATAAATGGGGAAAGCAACTGAATAGGCATTTATACAGGCACGTATTCATACAAATGGTCAACAGGTACATGCAAATGTATGAAACATTAGTAACCACCAAGGGGCTGCAAGTCAAACCACAGCAATATCACTTTATATTTGTTAGGATGGTTATTATCAAAAATTCAGGATAACTGCAGATATGTAAGGAGAACTCATGTTGTACACTTTTGGTGGAAAGTGGAAGTGTAATTTGCTATATGTTATAGAAAACAGTGTATTTTCAAAAAAAAAAGGATTTTTATAAGAGTCAATCCTATTTCTGATTATATGAGGTTTGATAATAAATGTGATGAATGTTTAATTTTTAAAAATTATTATACTAAAAAACACACTCTCATTAATCTGCCTCACTTTGAACACACTTACACCATCATTCTTGCCACTTTCTGAAGCACTTCCGGAAGTCCTCTTTTGTGAGTGTGTTAGGTGTGCTGTTATGGCTGCCAGATTGTCCTGAATCAATTTGAAGCCTTTACCTTTAAAGGTCATTTTGACTTTGGGGAACAGGCAGAAGTCACATGGTGACAGGACTGCTGAATAAGGTGGACGAGGACATGCTGAGATCTTTATGAACCTGCTTTTGTGTGGGATGGCAGTTGGCAGCATCATTCACCATATTTTAGATCACACTCCATGAAGACACAGAAAAGGACTTGTCGAACTGCTTCAGCAGAAGACAACAATGATGGAAGATGGATGTTCAAAATGAGGGGGAGTTTTCTGAGGGAGAATAATGGCAATGTGTCTTTTACTATAATGAGCTTTTAAATTTAAATATTCACTATATAATTTGATCATACTGTGTATATTCAAAGGAAATGAAATCAGTGTCTTTAAGAAAGTACATTCCCATGTTAAATGCAACATTATTCAGAGAAACCAAACTATAGAAACAAAATAAGCGTTCATTGATAGGCAAATGAATAAGAAAACTGTGACATACACACAAACCTACTTCAAATCACAGTAACAGGGAATCAGAACCCCTCAACCAGTTCCTGGATTTGAGCTAGTTTACAGACTCAGGACCACCTGAGCGGAGGGAAGGCTGGGTCCCCTTGAGGAAGGACCCTGGTGTAGCAACAAAAATGTATACGGCCAAGCTGTCTTGCATCCTTCCCCAGAGGGACCTGAGGCCTTTTACCAGAGTGATTGTACACTGAGGGAAGGGAAACAATCAGAAAATTTGGGGACTATTGGACACTGATTATGAATTAACAATGACTCCAGGGGATCCAAAACATCACTGTAGCCCTGAATTTTAGTAGCAGTAGGGGCCTATGGAGGTCAGGTGATTAATGGGGTTTTAGCAAAGGTAGAACTCACAGCTGGTCCAGTAGGTCCTTGAATATACCCTGTAGTCATCTCCCATGTTCCAGAATGCATAACTGGGATAGATAAACTTAGTGCCTAGCAGAACCCTCTCATTGGTTCCATAACTTATAGTGTGAAGGCTATTATGGTTGGAAAGGCCAAATGGAATTCATTAGAGCTGCCTTTACCTGGCAAAATAGTAAATCAAAAACAATATCACATTCCTGGAGGGATTGCAGAGATTGGTGCCACTACCAAGGACTTGAAAGATGTAGAAGCGCCCACCACATCTCCATTTAATTCTCCCATTTGGCCTGTGCAGAAGACAGATAGATCTTGGAGAACGAGAATAGATTACTCTAAGCTGAATCAAGTAGTAACTCTGATTGCAGCTGCTGTACCAGATTTCCTTTCTTGAGCAGATTAACACATCTCCTGGTAATCTGTATGCTTTTAGTGATTTGGCAAATGCTTTCTTCTCCATACCAATCCATAAAGACCATGAGAAACAATTTTCTTTTGCCTGGCAAGGCCAGCAATACAGCTTCACTGCTCCTACTCAGGGTTACATTAACTCTCCAGCACTGTCTCACAATCTAGATTGCAGGGATCTTGACCAACTTTGTCTTGCATAAGGTACCACACTGGTCCATTACATTCACGACATTATGCTAATTGGGCCAAGCGAGCAGGAGGTAGCAACCACTCTGGATTGGTTAGTAAATCACTTGTGAGCCAGAGGATGGAAAATAGAGCCAATTAAAATTCAAGGTCCTTTTACCTCAGTGAAATTTCTAGGAGTCCAGGCTGCTGTACAGATATCCCTTAAAAGGTAATACTGGCTCCCCCTACAACCAAAAAGAGGCACAAAGGCTAGTGGGCCTATTTGGATTTTGGAGGCAACACGTTTCTCACGTAAGTGTTTTACTCCAGCCAATTTACTGAGTGACTGAGAAAGCTGCTACTTTTTAGTGGGACCCAGAACAAGAGAAAGCTCTGCAATGAGTCCAGGCTGCTGTGCAGGCTGCTGTGCCACTGGGGCCATATGATCCAGCAGATCCAATGGTACTTGAAGTGTCAGTGGCAGGTAGGGATGCTATTTAGAATCTCTGCCAGGACCCCAAAGGTGAATTGCGGCAGAGGCCTTTAGGATTTTGGAGCAAGGCTCTGTCATCATCTGCAGGAGAAGTACTTTACCTTTCCAAAAACAAGACTTAGCCTGCTGTCGGCCCTTAGTGGAATCTGAATGCTTGACCATGGAACACCATGAGTTGCTTATTGTCTTAGTTACTTTCCTCATTACTGAGACAAAATACCCAACACCCATAAGTTAAAGGAGGAAAAGTTTACTTGTCTCACAGTTTGTAGAGGTTTCAGTCCACAGTCAGCTGGCTCCAAGGCAGGGTGGCATGGCAGAGGGGCACTGGCAGAGGAGAAGTAGTCCACAGCATGCAGGCAGGTGAGAGCACATTAGACTTCTTCTGTCCCTTATATTTTATGCAGGCTACCTGACCTAGGGTGGGTGTAGCACTCACATCCCTAATGTTAGCATCACATCCTTGGTCCCAGAGCTATGCTAAACCAATCAGTGCACCAGTTTAGTAATCACACACCCTTAATCCCAGCATCACACATTCTAGATCTAGCCACTTCTGAAAAAGCCACACCTATGACTGTATGAGGCTTTGGGGGAACATCTAGACACAGCCATAACACATATCAGGAGTTGAGTATTGTCTGATCCACCAAGCCATAGGTTGGAGGTGCATAGCAGCAGTCTAATATTAAATGGAAATGGCATATATATACATAATCTGTCACTGCAGATCCAGAAGTTACAAGCTGCCCAGATGCCCATGACTCCTACTTCTGCTGTATTGCATTCTGTTTCCCAGGATGCATTTATGACCTCATAGGATGTACCATATGATCAGGTGTCAGAGGAAGAGAAGGCTAGTGAAGGCTAGGGTCTGGTTTACCAATGGTTTTGCACATTATACAGGCACCATCTGCAACTGGACAGCTGTAGCATTACAGCCCCTTTCCAGGACATCCGTGGACAGTGGTGAAGAGAAATCTTCACAGTGGGCAAAACTTCAGGCAGTGCATCTGATTGTACATTTTGCCTGGAATAAAAATGGCCAGACCTGCAACTGTATACTGATTCATGGGATGTAGCCAATGGGCTGGTTGGATGGTCAGCAATTTAGAAGAAGCATGACTGGAAAATTGGTGACAAAGATATTTGGGGAACGAGGTATGTGGATAGCCATTTCTATATGGGCAAAGGATGTAAAAATATGTGTATCCCCTGTAAATGCTCATCAAAAAGTGACCTCGGCTAAAGAGAACATTAACAGTCAAGGGGATAAGATGACCCACTCTGTAGATACTGTTCAACCTCTTTCTTCAGCCAACCCTATCGCTGCCCAATGTGCTCGTGTACAAAGCAGCCATGGTGGCAGGGATGGAAGTTGTGCATGGGTTCAGCAACACGGACTCCCACTCACCAAAGCTGACCTGGCTACAGTCATAGCAGAATGCTCAATATGCCAGCAGCAGATACCAACATTGAGTCCCCAACATGATGCCATACCCCGAGGCAATCAGCCTGTGACTGCCCTGGTGGCAGGTTGAATATACTGCACAACTTCCATCATGGAAAAGACAGCACATTGTCCTTACAGGCATAGACACTTACACTGGATATGGATTTACCTTCCATGCATGTAATGTTTCTGCCCAAACTACCATCCACAGACTCACAGAATGCCCAATCCACCATCATGGCCTTCCACACAGTATTGCCTCTGACCAAGGAATGAATTTTAAGGACAAAGTATTGAAGCAATGAGCTCATGCCCATGTAATTCACAGATCTTACCATGTTCTTCACCACCTAGAAGTGGCTGGATTGATAGGTGTAACTGGCCTTTTGAAGATACAGTTATAGCACCAGTTATGTGGCAGTAGGTTGCAGGGCTGGGACAAGGTTCTTCAAATTGTTGCATAATAATTGAATCAGTGTCTACTCTATGATATTGTGTCTACCATAGCCAGGAATCACTGATCCAGGAATCAAGGGGTGGAGGTATAATGGTACCTGTTATGGTTTGTGTCTAGATGTCTCCCCAAAGCCTCATGTGGTAAGAGATAGCTGGATCTAGAGTGTGGGCTGCCCTGAGGGCAGGTAGCCTAGATAGATACAGGAAGAAGCTTAACTAGCTGCTTGTTTGCATTGCTGATTTGCATACATTCCTTGCATTTTCCTCACTTTACTTTGCGGCCGGCTGCGAGTCCGCCACGCCAGCCCCGCCGCCTCGGACCC